>JAWZYT010000907.1:0-286564 GCA_034508575.1 Petrolisthes manimaculis | reverse complement strand
CGGTAACTTCTTCTATTTGTTATACCGGTTTTATGCCCAGGTTAGGCCCGGTAGTTAGCCCAGGTTAGGTCCCGGTAGTCTGTCGTGGTCTAGGTTAGGTTAGGTTAGGTCAGGTTAGGTAATACTAATTACCAAAATAACCATTTGATTTGAATATCTAGCCCAACCCAAGCCAACACGTGTTGTAACACTGCTGTTTGGGCTATAATTGTATTTTATTGTATCGGTCTCGAAAACTTTGTTATTTCGCTTTTATTTCCGGTTTCAAGTATTTACTTAAGACAATTACATATTATAGAGGCAACGCCATAGTGTACAGCGAGTTTTCTCCCACCCAAAACCCCGGATTCCCAGGCTCTCCCCCAAGTTTGTATGGAGTATGAAAACTGGGCATATCTCGAAAACGGGGCATTTCCGAGAGAAACACCATTGAAGAAAATAGTCTTAGAATGGTCCTAATTAGTGGTAAAACATACTAATATATACGTTTTAATGAACCCAGGTTTACTGTAAATTTACCCATATAGTTTTTCTACTTTCATTACCCACTAATTTACACCATTCTAAGACTATTTTCTTCTATGGCATTCCCTCCCCAAATGCCCCATATTCAAATGGGGCATTTTGAAATTAGCCTGACCTTACCTAACCTACCCTACCCTACCCTACCCTACCCTACCCTACCCTACCCTACCCTAACCTAGACTGCATCAGGCTACTGGGACCTAACTTGGGCATACTACTGGGACCTAACCTGGGCAGACTACTGGGACCTAACCTGGGCAGACTTTCGGGACCTAACCTGGGCAGACTACCGGGACTTAGCCAGGGCAGACTACTGGGACCTAACCTGGGCAGATGCCGGGAAATAATGATACAGTACAATAAATGTCTGGGGCAAAATACTGGGACCCAGCCGGATCTGGCAACACTGCTGCAAATCGGCAATTCTTTCAATGAATATTTTTTTTTTTTAATCCCCCCCTCCAGTAACTTGATAGATCATTTAAGGTTTGGATTTCCCTGTTTTATAGGTTTTATAAATTAACCTGACTTTACCTAACCTAACCTAACCTAGACCGCATCAAATTACCGGGACCTAACCTGGGTAGATAATATTAATAATTGTTCTGCATATATTTGCTACCATTGACAACATGCCCATTTGAAAAGTTAAATTGATCTCCCTTCATTAATCTTGCAAATTTTTATAACCTACTGTTCCTGTCTTTACAGCCAAGTACCACAAGTGAATACTGTGAAAAAAAAAAAATGCCTCCCAAACCTTGCTTGGTATCAGTTGGTAAGTAAAGTACCATTATCATTAGCAAGTGAATATCAGTATGTTGATTGGATAGAGTTCTGAGTTAATGAAGTACAGTACTGTATAAATTATGCTTTTGGAAGTTTGTTTGGGAAAATACAGTACAGTATATAAATCGGTACAAACCATTATCTGTTTTTATAATAGTACTGTATTCTGTTTTATTATTTTAGGTGATTCATGGCTGACTGCAGGTAGATACATGCTTGGAATTGATGGAGTCATTGTGTGTGATGATATCCCTACATTATTGTTGGGGTTAGGAAAGTTGTTTGCTGCATACTACAACTTCAATATCAGTTATCCACTTGAAGTTACAGGATTACTGGAATTTATTCAAAGGTAACTATGAATTATTTGTTTATCATACTTATCCCATACATCATATATTTTTATGATTGCCAATCAATGTGCCAGTTGTTAAGAATAGTGTATTGAGATTAGACTGGCTAGATGGATGCATACATTTATATTAAGATGAAGCTTTTATAATAGTATTGGAAACATTGTGTGGAAGAAGATATGAGGAAGAGGTTGTCTACAATCTTAAACCATCCGACCCAATAAGGGAAAATAAGGAGGCTAAACAAAAATGATGATGATATATTATGTACAGTGCTAAAACAATGAATGAAAATTTTAATGTAACCTCCACTTTCAGATGTTTTGTTGGAATTAACCCTGATCGAGGTTCAAAAATACAGTGGTGGTGTACATCCAAGGGTCCTGTCTCTTATTAGTCTGATAGTTGATGTTGAATAGAGAACAACAATGAAGTCACACAGGGCCTCGGGGCTCTTCAGCCAGGCAGCCTGAGGAACTTCAACAACAACAAGAACAATGATAACATAAACAAGAACACCACATATCCAACAACACAAACAATAAAAATTATATGACTGATTATTTACATTAAGGCTGCTTTCACACGGACGTTTTTCTACGCTCATTCGACGCGCCTAATAAAAAGCGGCGCATTCAGGAACGCGTCAGATTTTTGGACACGCGCTTGCTACGTGTCCGCGTTTCAATTTTGACAGGCCCCTACCGCCACCCTGCTTTCCCACCAAATTCATTAATGTTAGTTCATTAATTTTATTAAGTTACGTGATGTATGAATGTATGTACCTTATAACAATTATTATGTTGGAAATATATATGCATATTTAATATCAATGACTATATATCATACTTGAATGTACTACACACCAGAAGTAATTGCTACCAGTGTACTGTACACAAATGTAGTACCCACAAGTATCATACATCCATCTGTGTGTAAGGTTAGAGCAGGACTAGGAGAGTCCTCTTGGCTCTCACCCAGCTGAGAGAGACGGTCAACGACAGCGAAGCTCCCATTGCCACCAGTAGCCAGTGACGACGCGCGAGTTAATAAGGACGCTCGTCCTTGCTAGCTTGGACGTCTGCGCCTCGTTCGACTAGCGTGCAACACGTCGTGTGAAAGGTTCCATTTAACTCCATTGAATGTTAAAACGTCACGTTCGAGAACGCTCGTGTGAAAGCAGCCTAAGGATTCCATTTCATATGTGGTAAATTTTGCAATACTGTCTTTAGGTAAAATTAAATTTATGTTTGTGTTAAGGTATTCTTGCATTAATTCCATATACTTTATGTAATTAGTGAAAGTTTTGTTATATGTACAATTATGATAATTTCTGACACAGGAGCATTCATTCAAGAATATTATGGTTCAACCTAATTATCTCCTTTGGTCAGAAATTATTAATTATATCAAGGCTGTGATGTTTTACCTGATGCTTTGAAATACTGTACAGTACATGTTTACTTATCTTAAGAGTTCTATTTCAAGTAATGAAGTACAATTTTGCAATATTTAGTTTTGATATAGGTTTTACTGTACACAAGTGTACATCAGGTGTTATCAGTTTTCTTTATGGTTACAACTCTTTAAAGGTTTACTTATATTCATATTTTTAAATCATAATACATGTGTGTGTGTCATGTGTATAATATGATTTGTAATTTGAGTTATAATAATGCATTATTGTATTTAAGCTTAAACAGTATGTAGGTTTGTGTAAAGGTATTCTAGCATTACAGTACTTTCATATATATGATTAGTGAAAGTTTTGTTATATGTAAAATTATGATAATATTTACCAAAGGATGATTGATTCCAAGTTAGTACAGTACTGCAGTTCAACTGAAAATCTCACTGGGTCAGAGATGTTAATTATTATATGAATATTCAAAGGTTATATTTCTAAGTCTAAAAATATCATTGCATTTCTTTTATAGATATAATTAATGAATTTTGTTATATGTACAATTATGATAATTTCTGATATCTCCTTTAGTCAGAAATTATTAATTATATCAAGGCTGTGATGTTTTACCTGATGCTTTGAAATACTGTACAGTACATGTTTACTTATCTTAAGAGTTCTATTTCAAGTAATGAAGTACAATTTTGCAATATTTAGTGTTGATATAGGTTTTACTGTACACAAGTGTACATCAGGTGTTATCAGTTTTCTTTATGGTTACAATTCATTAAAAGTTTAATTATACAGTACACATATTTTTGAATTATAATACAGCATACCAATATTATATAATATATACATATGTGTGTGATGTGTATAATATTATTCTTAATAGTGTATATAATTATGTACAGTCGCGACACATAGCCCTTGAACGGACTTCCCTAACACCGAAGTATACTATATGAGGACTATGTGCCGCGACTGTACAGACATATTCTGTACAGACAGCAGAATACAGAAAATAGAATTTACAGAAAATATCTGGCAGCACGGTTGCCAGAGGTTTTCTGTATTCTTGTCAACAGAACTTTTCTGTACAGATAACCGACAGAGAATATCTGTATTGCAAATATACAGATATATGCCGTCAAACCTGTACAGAACCGTTCTGTAGAAAAAAACCCCAGAAAATCTCTGGCAACCGTGCTGCCAGATAATTTCTGTAAATTTAACAAGTTTTTTTTTACAGTGTACTTATGCCCCTATAATTCACAGTCATATCAAGGGCATACACAATATTCTAGTGAGGCAGTTTTATGATGCAAACAATAACTAAAGTGTTTATGTTAAGCCTTGTGAGGTTGGCTCAACTTGGCTGATACATATATTCTGCTATATTTATTCTCGATCTTATGTTTTTATATCAGGAAAGTATAATACAGAAATCATAGTTTGTGGTTCAGAGGGTGAATGATGATGGTAGTGGTGGTGGTGATAGTGGTAGTGATGGTGGTGGTAGTGGTGGTGATGGTAGTGATTGTGGTGGTAGAGATGGTGGTGATAGTATTGGTGGTGGTGGTGTGGTGGTGATAATGGGTTTGTTAGTGGTAGTGGTGGTAGAGATAGTGATGGTGATGGTAGTAGTGTGAGTAAAGGTAGGAGTCTTCTTTAAACCTTGGTAGGAGTAATATTAGTAGTGGTGGCGTGGGTGAACTCCAGTTGTAGCCAACCTTGACAAGGCCGGAGTTGCTGCAAGAACATGGTGGTGGTGGTGATGGTGTAAGAACTGTGGTGATGGTGGTGATGGTGTAAGAACTGTGATGCTGGTAGTGTAAGAATAGTGCTGGTGGTGGTGGTGGTAGTGGTGTAAGAATCATTGTGGTTGTAATCATCACTTCACAACTCAGACAAAAGAACAAGAATCCAAGACGATACCAATGTAACACGACTTATAATAACTAATAGTTCCAGGGAGCCCGCTGGTGTGTGTGTGTGTGTGTGTGTGTGTGTGTGTGTGTGTGTGTGTGTGTGTGTGTGTGTGTGTGTGAATGTGTGTGTGTGAATGTGTGAATGTGTGTGTGTGTGAATGTATGTGTGTGTGTGTGTGTGTGTGTGTGTGTGTGTGTGTGTGTGTGTGTGTGTGTGTGAATGTGTGTGTGTGTGAATGTGTGTGTTTTATTTTTGGGAGGGGTTGACAATTTTGATAAGCCGTATCAAGTGTTTGTTTGTCTGGTATAAATAAAAATGATTATATTGATGTATTTTTAGTGGTGGTGGTGGTGGTGATGTGGTAATGACAGTGATGGTGGTGATGATGGTGATGATCGTTGAGGTGGTGTTACTAAGGTGTGTGAAAGTGAAAATGTTAAGTTCGCGATTTTGAAATTTGATACACATGACTTTTTTTTTTGCTTCGGTATTAAATATCGTTAGTGTCGGTATGGTGCAGATGGTGGTGACAGTGTGGTGAATGAAGATGATGTCAGAAGATGGTGTCAGGGGAGAGTATACTTTTGTTAAATTGGAGTGCCTTGATTCCTCCAAAATTTGCCAGAAAACAGAACCAGAGGAGTAAAAATAATGGTGTTCTGTTGCTTGGAATAGTTAGGAGGAATCAGTGGAGATGATGTAAGTAGAGGTGTTAGTGGTGGTGGTGATAGTGGTGGTAGGGACAGTAGTGCTAGAAGATAGTAGTAGTATTGGTGGTAACAATGAGGGGGGTGTCAGTGGCAGTTTTGTTAAGGTGGTGGCATTGATAGTGTTGGCAGAATACGTACATTCATTGGTGGTGTCAGTGTGTGTGTCTGTGTCTGTCTGTGTGTGTGTGTGTGTGTGTGTGTGTGTGTGTGTGTGTGTGTGTGTGTGTGTGTGTGTGTGTGTGTGTGTGTGTGTGTGTGTGTGTGTGTGTGTGTGTGTGTGTGTGTGTGTGTGTGTGTGTGTGTGTGTGTGTGTGTGTGTGTGTGTGTGTGTGTGTGTGTGTGTGTGTGTGTGTGTGTGTGTGTGTGTATGTATGTATGTGTGTGTATGTATGTGTGTGTGTGTGTGTGTGTGTGTGTGTACAATAGCCTACGTGGTGGCAGGGAGACTAACGGGTATTGTACTGTATGTAGGTGGGTTGATGGCAGCAGTGTTAAGGGGAGAGTATACTTTTGTTAAATTGGAGTGCCTTGATTCCTCCAAAATATGCCAGAAAATAGAAGCAGAGGAGCAAAAATAATGGTGTTCTGTTGCTTGGAATAGTTAGGAGGAATCAGTTGCTCCAGATTTGCCAACACTGTACTCTTAAGGGACAGTGACAGTGGAGTGGAGTGGAGTGGAGTGGAGTGGAGTGGGAGGAGACTTCACTCTGACTCACACTAAACTCTTCATTACATGCAAATTTTCACTCGGAGACAGACAGTGTGTGTGGGGAGGTGGTGGGGGGGACAGCCAGGGAGGGAGGGAACAGTGGAGGCCCTGAGAGAGAGAGAGGAGAAAAAGCAAGTAAACTGACACACACACTTGGGGACTACGTGTTTCCTTTTTCCTTGTAGATTTCTGCATTTTCCTGGATCATGCGCGTCAAGTGATTTATTTGCATATATATACCATCACCCTCACAAAACACACACACACACACACACACTCTCTCTCTCTTTCTCTCATATAAATATTGTGTGTGTGTGTGTGTGTGGAGAGAGAAAGAGAGAAATTGTGTGTTTTGTGAGTGTGATGATGAGAAGAGTTGGGTCAGAAGTGGGGTGATATGGGTGAGGAAAAAGGGAAGGAGGTCTGAGTGAAGAGACTGGGGAGAAAAAGAAAGAGAGAAAAATGATGAAGAGAGTAAAATTAGTGTGAGGAGGGAGTTGGGAAGGAGGCAAAGGACAGGGGGAAGGTGGGAAGGATGAATAAAATGTTGTATTTATGGGAGGAGAGGACAAATGAGGAATATGTGTCAAGGAGGGGTGGAGGCAGATTGAAAAATATATGGAGAAATAATGCAAAATACAGAGAGAGAGAGAGGGAGAGAGAGAGAAAGGAAGGAACACACACACACAGAGTGAGAGAGAGAGAGAATTAGGATAAACAGTATACACATGAAAACAGAGAGAAAAAGGAAGGAACACACACACACAAACACAGGCATAGTAGATTGTGTCAAGTGAGAAAAGAGTTACAAAATAGAGCTTCATCACGCAGACAATAAGAAGTGACGTTGGGATATTTTAAGCATATTGAACACCACAAGTCAAGGAGCGAGTGAGTGAGTGAGTGAGTGAGGGAAGGACACCACCACAGGACACAACAGTAAGGACAGACAGACAAGAGGAGAGTTACTGGGTCGTATAGAGAAAGCGATGACTGAGGTAGTAGTAGTAGGAGGAGGAGGAGGCTATAAAAGGGGTGGTGGAGGAGGAGGAGGAGGGGACCGTCAGCCAAGGAGAGGTGTTGTATTAGTGTTGTTGTTGTTGTTGTTGTGGTTGTAGGTGGATAGATGTTTGTGTGTGTTGTTGTGTTGTGGTTGTAGGTGCATAGGTGTGTGTTGTGGTTGTTGTTGTGGTTGTAGGTGCATAGGTGTGTGTGTATGTGCTTACTTCCAAATATCAAAACCTTAACAGTGAATAATAACTGCTGGAGATCCATTGCTTCTTGTCTGTTTAATACATCAGCATCTCTAAATTCCTACACGTGTAATATAAAATGATACTCAGGAGAGAAGTATTCCTGTCTATAGTTGAAGGAGACTGATAGGCTACGTGTGAACAGGAAGGAGCACATGTGTGAGTGTTTGAACAGGGAGATATTATGTGTATGTAAACAGGATGATGTGTGTACGTATGCATGGCTGTGTGTATATAGTTCAGCAGGAAGGTGTACATACGTAGACTACAAGTGCGTGCCGGAAACTTCATCCGTACTGATATGAAAGGATAAAAGTGGATTCTCGTATTCATAAATGTAAACACACGATGAACCGTATGTTTTAGTAGCTTGGTCTGGATTATTAAACACTTATTATCGTGTTTTGTTATCGTGAAGGGGATTATGATGTCCTTAGTTAGTTATATTATAGAGGGTCAATCATGGGGGAAGGCACAGAAAAGGTCCCTATCAATGAATTTAGGCCAGAAACCATTAACTGAATATCTTGGAAATCTTTATTAGTCTCTCCTATTCAGCAGTGTGTGTGTGTGTGTGTGTGTGTTGATAAATGGCCCTCACTGTCAACCTCATGCAGTCCAAAAGTTAGCCTAGTTTAAGTCATGGTCAATCGAAAAGTGTTAGATATTTTGGTTCGTGTGTGTGTGTGTGTGTGTGTGTGTGTGTGTGTGTGTCGTGGATATAGGTCACGTTTGTAGAGCCTTGGGTCAGCTTTGGGACACCTCTCTGAATGTGTCGACCTTCCCTTACTTCCACTCTTTGCGAGGAATCAGACTTGCAAGGTTTTATGAACGAGAGAACACACACACACACACACACACACACACACACACACACACACACACACACACACACACACACACACACACAATAAAAAACAAGAGTTGAAGGTCACATACACGCAAACAGCTGTACAAAAAAAAATCAGATAATAATGTTTTACTGCGGCGCGAGATTTACAAAACATCTAAGGGGGTCGATTATCAGTGGAGGGCTAATTGAAGGCCTACCAGTTCCTCCAACATATGCCAGGAAACAGACTATGCACCTAATTTTATGAGTGTGGAGTTTTGTAGCATATCATGGAGGAATCATGGTCTTTTTGGACATCCAGTAAGTCGAAAACATTATCCCCTTTAAGTGGTCTCCTTCCTGTGCTATCGTTGACGTCAGAATGTGTTAGGTGCATGAAGCTGTACTGTCTATACATATATTTACTCCCTGGTTTTGTAACTTTGTTTGGTGAATTAAAGTATTTCTTCGATGCTCATTCTTTGCTATCGATGGGGTGACAGCACTTTTGTTGGCTCTATGTACTGTACTGTACATGATGTCGCATACGTACTGAAGGTAATACCGGGTGTGTTGTTGTTGTTGTTATCACTGTACTGTAGCCTAACACAAAGAGATTAATAAGGACTCATTCCTTTGTAACTGTTTACCAATGTAATCCTTAGTATTTTTCTTCATGCCTGACATAACGAGTGACTCATATGCTTGTGTGTGTGGGTGGGATAAGGTTAGGTGCAACTGTATAGAATATATGTATACATGTGTGACCATCCATGATAGTATTTTTCCTTCCCTGTTCATTCAGTAAACTATATACAATAAAAAAAAAAAAACTTTCCTGAGTGTATCCAAAATGGGAGCATCAAGGGCAGTAACAGTAGCCGTCCTGTTGACTTGCCTCTCAAATGTGTTGCCTCAGTCAATAGCGACAGGCAGCTTCAGTTTGAGGGAGACTAATAATGCAAGTTGATGTCTCGCAGAACAAGGCACTTCCACGACCACAAAACCCTTCCTTCTTCAGTGTGTGTTGGGTTTGTTGTCACTGTTCATTCGAGGCCCCTTGTGGTGGTCATCGCTGTTTACGCAAGTGTTTGGTGCTTGCTTGCTTACTTGCTGTTTGTTTGATTGCAAGAGTGCGTTGGGTTATTGTGTGTGTGTGTGTGTGTTGAGTAGCAGGTGGTGTGGTGGGTGGGGTGTGTGCTGATGTGATGAGTGAAGTGTGGTGATGTAGATGAGTGAAGTGTGGTGATGTATTGTGTTTGGTACGACGTGGTGGTGTGTGGAGTGTAGTGGGGTCCGGTGGGGTGTGGATGATGATGCGTGGTTGTCTGGGATGGAGGGGAGGGGTAGGAGGGACAGTGTGGTTGGCTGAGTTATGGTGTAAAGGCATCACACTGACATGTCATCATAACATGCCACATACACACCTGGAGATGACTTCAGGGTGACATCAGTGAGCCAGGCAGTGAGTGGATAATAACACATACCTACAACACCACATCATATTCCACTCTCCATTTGTTGATTATCTCACTACTTCTATATTCCTCCTCTTCCTCCTGCCATGTCTTCCACTAGTTTTCCTCCTCCTCCTCCTCCTCCTCCTCCTCTTGCCATGTCTTCCACTAGTCTTCCTCCTGTTTTCTTCTTTTGAGGGTTTTCTTTCATTACTCCATCTTTCATTTCTTCCTGGCACTCCCAATTTCCTCTCAATGTTTTCCTTCTTCCCTTTTCGCCTTGGTACATACACTCTTCTTCCTTCTTTACCCTCTCTCCTCCACCACCCACCCAGTCTTCCTGTCATGTGGCCCTGGTGGTGGACTGAGGTATAGAAGAGAGGGATGGTATAGGGTGCCCACCAGTCTATACGTCACACCTTCTACTTTTTGTACATTGGACGTGGTGTGTGTAGAGTACAACACAACTCATCACACCTCCACTATGACTGTCCAAAAAAAAAAAAAATGAATAAATAAAGCCCTGCCGAAATCCATCACCAGAATTAACCCATGTTTATCAAATTTCTGTCTTTTTTTTTTCTTTTTTTTTTTTACAGCGACGAGGCGACGACACAAAGCTAACACAATTATTAGATAGATTATTGTAGTTTGCTGTTGTTGTGGTTGTTGTTGTATTTGTGGCTATTGGTGTTGTTGCTATTGATGCTATTGTTGTTGTTGTTGTCGTCAGTGGTGATATATACGAACCTGATTCAGATTACGTCACTCGAACATGTATCATATTTTTTTTTTTTTTTTTTTTTTTTTTTTTTTTTGACATGTGGTTGTTAATTAGTGGGGGTCGTTTATCGGACAGAGCAGAGCAGATCAGTGCACACCAAACATGCCCCCTGCCCTGCCCTGCCCTGCTGCTGGTCCCTTTCTGTGGTGTGATCAGGTTCTTATTTTTGTACAACAGTGATTTCCTAATTAGCAAAGTGGTTCGTCCTCAGTGTTCTCAGCTCAGAGCCACCTTCATCACCATGCAACAGGTATGGCTGGTTGACGCTCAGCTGTACCGCAGTGTTGGAGAGAGAGAGAGAGAGAGAGAGAGAGAGAGAGAGAGAGAGAGAGAGAGAGAGAGAGAGAGAGAGAGAGAGAGTTATTGTTCATGCCTATTTGATTTTTGTTTTTCATTTAATTGAGGTCGTACATATGACTTCCCTTCTGTATGTCTGTGTGTGTTTTTGTTTGCTTGTGTGTGTGTGTGTGTCTGTTCAAAACTTGTGTTCCGCTGGCCTCTTATGCTTAGAAATAGATATAGATAAATAGATAGATAGACAGATAAGAGATAGATAGAAATAGAGACAGATAGAGATAGATAGAAAAATATATAGATAGAAAGATATAGATAGAAATAGAGATAGATAGAGGAAAATGGAACACAAGTTTTGAATAGACTTTAACTCCTGCTGCTGTTCCGGTGGCAGATAGCAACACCCGTGTTTTTAGCTTCTCGTGTCAATATCTTATCATCAGTGTTGTGTTATCTTACCAACCTCCTCCTCCTCCACACACACACACAATAAACCGTTTATTATTATTACTATTATCATTATTATTATTATTATTATCACTATTATTATTATTACTATTATTATTATTACTATTATTACTATTATTACTATTATTATTATTATACACACACACACCGTTTATTATTATTATTATTATTATACACACACACACACACACCTGTCCTGTCTGTCTTGGAGTTGGGACAGGGTGGGTACTAGGTTAGGTTAGGTTAGGTTAGGTTAGATAAGGTTAGGTAATCTCGTGTGTATGACTGATTACATAATTGCCTATAGTTAAGTACATGGGACGATGGATCTTTTAATTAAGGGAACATTTAGTTAATTAATTATTGTTGTTGTTGTCGTGGTCGTCGTGTGTGTGTGTGTGTGTGTGTGTGTGTGTGTGTGTGTGTGTGTGTGTGTGTGTGTGTGTGTGTGTGTGTGTGTGTGTGTGTGTGTGTGTGTGTGAAAGAAGTACAGTACAAAATACAGTATTTATTTTGACGTAAATGTAAGTGATTTATGTGTACCTGTTATGTGTTGTGTATATATTCTATTATGAAGGTGTGTGTGTGTGTGTGTGTGTGTGTGTGTGTGTGTGTGTGTTATGCTGTTCCCTTCACAAGTCAGAGATAAATAATGAACTCGTATTGGCAACACTCTCAAGGCCCACTGTTGCCACTTCTCTCTCTCTCTCTCTCTCTCTCTCTCTCTCTCTCTCTCTCTCTCTCTCTCTCTCTCTCTCTCTCTCTCTCTCTCTCTTCAATTATGGAGTGGGAATATGACAGTGAAAGCAAATGTCATACAATTATATTTATATGATATACAATTATAACGTTTGTACACGTGCGCGCGCAAAAACACAATGATATATTAATAGTTTTGTTATCATTATTATTATTTTTATTTTTATCATTATAATAATAATTACTATTATTATTATCATTTATTATTATTATTATTATTAACACATGTATTATTATTATTAACACATTGCGTCAGGTCTTGTTCACATAATTATATATTTCCATTGATGCAAACTCATTCACATCACCCTGTTGCACACACACACACACACACAGACACAGACACATATATAAATGAGCGCACTCAACCACTATTACACTCGCATGCACATAAACACACTTGCTTACTGAAGCATGCAGGCACATAAGTCAAACACACACACACACACACACACACACAGTAAGGAGTCACACATACTGTACAGGTATACAAACAAACTATACATTGTAATACACAACACTACAAATAACAGTCACAGTCCCAAGTATATTATTACATTGTCACACACACACACACACCTACATGTACAGTTGGCAGTATAAGTTGGCTTACTATCCACCTACGTAAATATGAGATATAACTTAGTGATGTTGTAACACAATTTGAATACAGAGATGACAATTATATTTCTCATATATCTTTAGAATAGAAACTGGTTCAGAATGCCACTATCTGGTCATATTAGTTTTGTGTTGGTAATTCTGGAGCAACTGAATCCTCCAAACTATTCCAAGCAAGGGAACACCATTTATATTTGCCCCCCCTGGTTTTGTTTCCTAGCCTACTTTGGAGGAATATAGGCACTCCACAATGTACCAAAAAAGAATTACCACCTTAAGTACGGTACAGTTGCCAAAAAAGGTGCTGCGACAACTATTGATACAACATTATATATATTAATGTCCATAGTTGTTTGTAGGGATTATAAGTATGTATTACAGAAGGATATGTATATTTCCTTCTGTTATACAGTGTGGATATAGTTGTGGATATTAATTACTATAGTATGTTCAAAACTTGTGTTCCGCTGGCCTCTTATGCTTAGATAGATAGAAATAGATAGATAGATAGATAGATAGATAGATAGACAGATAAGAGATAGATAGAAAGATATAGATAGAAATAGACACAGAGATAGATAGAAAGATATAGATAGAAATAGAGATAGATAGATAGAGGAAAATGAAACACAAGTTTTGAATAGAGTATAGGGTTAAAGATCGATCAAGATTTGTCGCAATACCTTTTTTGGCAACTGTACTGTACATGAGATGGACGCGAATTAATGCTGCCTGCTGTACACTGTCACTCACCCACAACACACACACACAGGTACCTGCACGCACGCACGCACACACACACGCACTCAGGGAGGAAGTAAAATGATGATACTAAGGATATACTGGAGACATTGCCGTTATAATTATTAGGGTTGTAGTGTGTGTGTGTGTCAAAAACCTCTGTGTGTACTTTTGTTTTCTCATCTCTCTCTCTCTCTCTCTCTCTCTCTCTCTCTGTGTTTGAGGTGTAACTTGACCCTCTCGTTGACGCCTTTCCTTGGTTCTTTCCTCAACTCGACCCTATAATCTTGCACTTTAATATGTCCTAATTATTCTTCGCCTCGTAATCTGATTCTCTTTGTGTTGCTCTACATTAAACTGTTTTTTTGTTATGTTTATTTAATCCTCCTTCTCTATTATTATTGTTGTTCCTTGAATCACTTATCTACAGAGTGTGTTGACCCTCGGGTTTTAAAGAGAGGGTATAGTTTCGGTATTTGGGGAGATAATTATTCCTCCAAACTAGGCCCAACAACAGGCCACCATTATTTTCGTTCATAGGGTCCTGTTTCCTGGCACACTTTGGAGGAATCAAGAGGCTCCAATGTACCAAAAGTATACTCCCCCCTTAATTGTCACTTGATTCTTTATGTTTGTGGATGTAATTTTTTTTTCCCACTGCACTCATTTTATTTTTTATTCTTTTTATTTTCTTATGATTATTTTATTTTTAATGGACTAATAAATTGTCACTTGATTCTTTATGTTTGTGGATGTATTTTTTTCCCCACTCATTTTTTTATTTGTTATTCTTATTATTATATTTTTAATTTTAATTGTTAATGTGTGGTGTTTTGGTGGCCTCCTTTGGTGTCGTACCGGTACAGTACATACCACACCATCAACTATGTTCTTGCATGAGGCCCTTAGTATGACATGAAACAGGGTCCTTCAAATATAGGTGATGTTTCGTGGTAATATTTTGAAGGACTCAACTATTATAACCTCCAATTTTCTGACTACCCTACATGCATCACTGGGGTCCTTAATTAAGGTGTTTTTTTTTCAATGACTCATAAATGATTCACCTGTGCGTGTGTGTGTGTGCGTGTGCGTGTGTACATTACCTCCCTTTATATATTTACTGGACCTTGATAATGGGCTCGAAAGTCCATGTATAAAGAAGGAATAGATTAATATTCTCTCTCTCTCTCTCTCTCTCTCTCTCTCTCTCTCTCTCTCTCTCTCTCTCTCTCTCTTCTTTTCACATCACTCGTCCTGTTTATTTATTTCTTCATATTATCGCCTTCATTCCATTTCCCCCTTTCCTCCTCTCTATCAACCCTTTCCTTCTTTCCATTTTCTCTTTCCTCCCTTCTCTTTTCTCTCTCTTCCCTTCTCTCTTCTCTCTTCCCTTCTCTTTTCTCTCTCCTTCATCTCTTGTAACCGCCACCCAATATAATTATTTACCTCTTACATGTCCTCCCCCCCTCCCACCCTCCATGACCTCAGCATCCCTCTCCATCCTACCTCACCTCATCTCTATACCCTATACTCCTCCCTCCACCACCACCATCATAACAACAACAAACACTCACCCTTAACCATAAACGCGCCGTAGGAACAAATTCACAGCGAAAAAACAACGACGCATCGACCATCAACAAACCATAACAAAGGCTCATTAGGCCACCCCACGGCCACTCCCCAATGCAAGTGTACAAGAAGTATAATCCTGTCGGCACACATTATCCCCAAGGCTCTCACCGTACAGGGAAACACTCTTCATTCTCCTATTCTCTCTATCTCTCTTTCTGTTGGCCCACGTTATCCCCAAGGCTCTGAACGTACAGGGAAACACTCTTCATTCTTATAGGCAACCTTTTTCATAACCTTTGACGCACAGGAGGTCTCGGGTCTCGTCATCTATGAGCCGCGCGGTTTTTTTATTTGTCCTTAAACATTTAGGTATATATATAAAGTGTAGGTTACGTCTCTCACATTGATTTCTCCCTCATGCCAAGAAAAATGTCTAACCAAGCCTGTTAGAATTTGACTATTGCCTGACTGTACCTAAGTTAGTTAAACAACATGCCCTAAACCATTCCAAATCTCATTAATCCAGCCCAAACCTAACCTAATCAAATCTAATCTAAGCAACCCTAATTAACCCAGCCCTAACCTAACCCTATCTATAATCTAAGCAACCCTACTTAACCCATCCCTAACCTGACCTACCCAATGCCTAGCCTAACCATCCCCAACATCCTAATCATCTTCCGAATCATGCCCACACACATCTAGGCTACTCACTTCCAGGAAACAAACCCCAAACTCCCCGTACCGTGATATACAAGGGAACGGTGGTGGTGGTGCTGTCGGTGGTGGCTACTGAAAGGCATCCCGGGGAACATAAAAGCGATAACCATATTGAGACGTGGATATAAAAACACTGGTCGGGACTTATAAGAGGGTGGTGTTGGGGGTTACGTAAACAGGGTAGGTATAGGTAATGGAAGGATCACTGGATGCTGTGTGTGTGTGTGTGTGTGTGTGTGTGTGTGTGGTGGTAATGGTATGGGTAGTATTAGTATTTTGGTGATAGAGGTGGTGGTGGTGGTGGTGGTGGTATGGGTAGTATTAGTATTGGTGGTGATGGTATGGGTAGTATTAGTATTGGTGGTGATGGTGGTGATGGTATTAATATTAGTGGTGGTGGTGGTAAAGATAGTATTGGTATTATTGGTGGTGGGTGATGTCATTGTTAGTGGTGATAGTGGCTGCATTATTGTTTGTGGTGATGGTTGTAGCCTAATGGTTGTGGGGTCCGATTCTTGTTTCCGTGTTGTGTAGCTAAGTGTGAGTGTGAGTGTGGTGTGGACGTATAAACAAAGAGTAAATTTATAAGGCTACAGATTTTTACACCTACGCAATATGTGACTATAAATGATGGAAGAGGCAGTAGTGGAAGAGTAGAATAATAATAATATTAGTAGTAGTACAGTCACTCCATAATAATAGGTATCCAGGTCTTGTTATTGTTGAAGTTTGGAATCATCTGACATACATATACCAGTGAACCAATTAAAACGTTTATCCTGTTTCATACGTACAGTCACAAGTCTTAATAAAAAGTATCCATGTCTTGTTGTTGAAGTTTGGAATCACCTGACATACATAGCCTATACCAGTGAACCAATTACAACAACGCTTGATAGCCTAATCCTGTCTCTTGCATAAAAATATTTGCTGGAGCTCGGTTAGACCAGTTACCATCAATACTCCATCAGGTCCTGTCTAAGCAGAGTTGGATACTTATGTTGTCTCGTAACTGTACACACACCCAACACACCTTGCTCTGTTTTATTACCACCATCTACGAGTGTGTCCTTGGCATGGTAATCTCTAGTTGTCCTTCAGAAATCGGTCACTCGCTTGTTTATCATCACCTTACACCCTCTCATCACGTGTTGATGGTTTTTATTCAGCCTTTCGTTTATAATGGTCATTCAATTAAAGCTAGTCTCTGAGGTGGTCATATTGGAGGGCCACTGGTTCCTCCAAATTATGCTAGATATCATACTGCTTTTCTTAATCGTACAGGCTTTTGAGGTAATGTATTTTCGCGAGTCTAGTTTGAGGAATGAGTTGCCCTTCATTCACTTTACCCACAGTGAGTTAAAGGCAATATAAAGGCAGTAGGCTAGGATATATATCTTATGCTTGTAGCACAAACTTTTCTTTCTCTCTCTACCTTGTGTTGTTGTGCTCATAACTTTCACTCTGGTTATTAAAAAGGGTTATCTATGGTGGACGAATTAAATTGATACCCTTTCTTTCAAATTATGCCAGGGAAAATAGTGAGTACACGCGATCCAAAAAACTATCAGCGCAATTTTCTTATGAAACATTCTGACAGCACAGACGATGGATACTGACCAATAGCTTGCTTGTTTATTCCCTTTGGCCATCATATACAGAACTATCAGACCCTTCTGCTCTATAGATTTTTTTTTCGTGATTACCTCGGTATACGATCGATTTTGTAGGATAGTCTGGAGGAGTCAGTCAGTCTCCGAGAAAAGATTTACTCCTGTAAGGTAATAACGGTAGACAAAACCACATCGGGATTGATTTGCACAATTGGAGGTTCTGCGGTGTGTATCCCCTTGTCTGGTCCCATACCTAGGCTTGACGCTGACAGTGTTTACATAACGTCCAGAAGCAGGATGATTGATTGAATCCCTATATACCTCCCTCCCTTCCTCCCAACCCCACTCCCCTTTCCTCCCTCCGTTCCTTATCTCCCTCCCTTCCTCTCCTCTTCCCTACCGACCTACATCCCTCCCTTTCCTCTCCCCTATCTCCTTCTATTCTTCCCTATCTCCCTCCCTTCCTCTCCGTTTCCCTACCTCCCTCCCTGGACCACCTCGCTAAGTGACGCTACCCTGAGCTATCAAATTCCTGACTTATGGGGTCATTTCTAGTCGACCACCCGAAGAGCTATACTGGTTCTTTTAAACTGTACAACAAAACAAACCAAACTACTCGTACGCTCAGGTATATTTCTTATTCGTGGCAACGTTTGGAGGAATCAGGAGGAGTCCCCCAACCGACCGACGCCATTTGACCAGGATTATTTACTTAACTGGCACGCAACTAACGCAACATTGACAAAAAGAGTCAGAAGTATTCGAAACTCGTACAAGGGGGCGTAGGGAATGTATGTTTTGCCATCAGATTTACAGCATTCAGTGTCCACCTTTGTTGTTGCCGTGTGAAACTGTTGGTTGGTTGGTTGGTTGTTTGGTTATCTTGTTCAGTTTGTCATTGTGTTTTGTACAAGGAATGGCTTCACGAGGGGAGGGGAGGGGAGGGGAGGGCGTGAATTGATTGGAACTGGTTTGATCAAGTTGATTTGTTTAGGTTAGGTTGGGTTTCCTTTGTTTAAGCTAGGCTCGGTATCAATTGGTTGGATCTGGCTAAGTTATAATAAGTGTGTATTAGGTCGGGTGTGTAACAAACAGACAAACATACATACCATATTTACAAAGGTAATAACGGAGAATGAAAACACACACACACACATATCGAGTCGAGGGCTGAGATACACGGTATGAGTGTTGCATAAGAGTATATAGTAAGACAAGGCCACACACACACTGTTGTGTCATTTCCATGATCTTACAGACTTACACCTTCATCCACCCCCAAGCTTACTCCCTGACAGCCCACGCAGCCTCACCAGCGGCTAGCTAGCTCTCTCTCTCTCTCTCAAACAGACATCACCACTGGGCGAGTTAACACACATCCAGACAACCCACAAACACAGTGATCCCTCCAGACGACCGCAGCCCCAGACACCCGCAAGCAAGTAGGCAGGCAGGGAGTGAAGGAGGCAAGGAGGGAGGAAGAGAAAGTGGGAGAGACGAGGAACACACACGGGCAGACACAGAGACAACCAAGTAAAGAGAGGAGACGAGACAGGTTGACGAGTTGAAGGGGAATATGGCAGAGATCAAAATTGTCCCTTCAATCCCCAAAACACGTGAAAATCTCGGGAAAAAAAAAAACACGCACACACTCGTTATCTCTCTCAGCTTCTCCTGCGCTGTCCTTCCACCAAATTTCGTGAATATTTATATCCTTTAGAAACAGACTTGCAGATAGACAAGAGACAGACTGACTGACAGACAGACAAACAAACAACTGAAGGTAAATGTGGATATATTGTTATTGTTGTTGTTAGACAGTGAAGGTTGTGAGGGTGAATGCTGTATTTACGGACCCTGCGACTGTGCTTCTAATTCCTCCTGTCTATACAATGAAACAAGCTCCTTCAACATAGGTTGTGTTTCGTGGCAATATTTGAAGGACTCTCTAACCTCCAATTTTCTGACTGCATCACCGGGACACTTAACCAAACGAGTCGAGTCGAGTCGCGTCACATCAAGTCAGTGTACGTCAATTGGTGCGAGTCAAAACACAAAATCTCCGTTCACACCGACAGTGTCAGCCCGAGTCAAGTCATTACTCTGTTTACTCAGTGGTTTGCCAGATTTCAAGAACAATGGACCCATTTTCAGTTGGTGAGGCAGGTAGCTGTTCTGTTAGGGCTTTGTCGTCGTTGTAGATGTAAGATAACCCCAATCTAAATGCATGAACTGAACACCAAAAGGCCAGATTTTTGAAACTTCAGTCATTTATTCCCAGACTTGCTGAACCATCCAGAAAAATTCTACGACTCGTTTAAGATGACTAGTGAAAACTTGAAGAAGGTGGTGGAGTTGGCAGGATCTTCCATAAAGAAAAGGAACACTAATTACAGGTGTGCTGTTGGAGTTGAAGAAATAATGACAATTTTTTTACGGTAAGAAGTGTCTTATTGAAAATTCCAACAATGAGTATGTGTGTAGGGTAATAATGAATAAATGAAACATGGTAATAGTTCATTTATTCCTGTTGGTGAGTGAAAATGCAACTGATAAACAAGAAATTCACCACCGTGGACTCGCTGTGACTGACACAAAAATGGGTCTGGCGCCATCGGTGACTCGACGCGACACGACGCGACGAGACGCGACTCGACGCGACGCATCCGGTGTGAACGGCTTTGCCTTACATCCATATGATTTAATGTTAACTGTGGGTGGCGAATAATGACGCATATTGACGTACACTGACTTGATGTGACGCGACTCGACGCGACTCGCTTGGTGTGAATGCACCCTTATGGTGGTTGGAGGATAAGGGTGGATGGAGGGCGTGACTATTCGAATATAATTTTAATCTGCAACACTTTATTACCGTGAGATATACGAGGAAGAGCTGGAGGGGTGGAAGGGAGGGTGGAAATGGGGGTAGGAGGGGGGGGGAAGGGAGCGGGGAGGGAGAGGAAATGGGGGCGGGGCGGGGGGGAGGCAGGAGATGGAGAGTGACGCCAGACTATCAACAAACAAGGAGATCACAACGGACGGCACCAAGTCCAGTCACTATGGAGGTGTAAGTCGTGTTTTGGTGAGGCCAGCAGGGATTTTTTGATGGGGTCCCACATTGCCTTAAGGGGGAAGTACACTGGAGCAAATGATTCCTCCAAACTATTCCAAGCAACAAATCACCATTATTTTTGTTCACCCGGTCCTGTTTCTGGCACACTTTGGAGGAATCAAGGCACTCCAATATAACGAAAGTGAATTTCTCCCTTAATCGCCTCTTGCATTTGCTAGATAACTCACACCACGGTCCACGCATCAACACACTATCACAGTAGAAATTTAGGCCAGTACCCACTACGAGTCTACGATCTTGTTAATATGTGTGTTTGTATTGCAGAAGGAATTGTTTTAAGGGAGACGAAGTCAGGTTTGACAGAGACAAAGAAAATATCGCAAAACATTTAGTTAATTTAAGGAGGATCCTTAGTTATTGACATTTTGCACAATTATCAATATAATTACCCAAATTGTGCCATTATGACTCTTGCAAGGTAAAAAATATTGCAAGAAGTCAATATCAGCAACAGTGTATCAGGCTTAGCTGTGTAAATAGTTGAGGTAAGAGCAACAAAATTCAACTAAAGGAGAAGGGTGGAGTGGACTCCTTGGCGACCGTGTTGCCACCCTCTCATATAAGTAAACAAACTTCTCACTCATCTACTTAGCAAAGGGCTTCTCTTTTCTCAGTAATGCTGACAGAATCTTGTGTAGCCAGCGCCAAATACTAGTATAAAACGTTTACATGTTTTTCCTGAAGAGTTTAAGTAATAAAGCGTTTGCGATTTTATGCCAACATAATTTGATGAATAGTTTTATAAATACACGTTAACATAATCTTAAGAATACACAAGCATTCATATATTCAGTATTTTGAAAATGAACATGCACTGACAGTCACTTACGGAAACAAAGGCATTAAAAAAAAGACGCCAGAATACTCAATCGAAACTAACGTTACACATATTATAGCTACACAGGCAAAAAGTTACACAGAAGACCCTACAAGCACCTATTGTACAGACGACCAATAAATTATAGCCTAACCATATAGGACCTACTGTATACAGTACACAAAGAAAAACTCACCTTGCGATTGGTTCCTTCTCCACTTCGTAGTCGTCCTCAATGGAACCTGACTGGAATACTGAGAGGAGGTCAGGGTGTCTGTCAAGGCTGAGGAGGCCCCTTAGGCCCCCCGCGTCCCCAGGTGTCCCCTTGGCCATGTTCAGCAGCTCGCGCATCATCCGACTCGAATCAGATTGGATGGATTTCCGGACAGCGACTCAGTCCTGTTTTGTGATAATACAGGAGCTGTTCCCTGATAGCACTAGAAAGAGTCCTTTGATAGAGAGGGAAATCCTCTGACAGCCCAAGAGTCGAGTGACCTCTTCCGTCAGCCCAGTGGTAATCGTAAGAACACACGAAGGAAGAAGTTCACGGTTTGCGCAAAGGAAGTCTAGGCAACAGAAGTTGTGTTTATAGTACAGGGTAACAGGTAAAGGTGTTACTGCACGTGAAGGTTTTGTAAACCCGGCAGGAGCTGCATCAAAAAGGAGGGTTTGTTTGCTTGATCCTCTGGTGGTGCGGCGCTGAAGGGCGTTACGACCCTTCAAAAGTGTCAATCCTCAAGCAAGCACAGGGAAACAAAAAACGCAAACCTTTCAGAGGGTGCCAACCAAGGAGAGGCGTCAGGTCTCAACCTTTCTTCACACACGAAATGCAGAGTGGGAATTTCTGGATATTATCTTCAGGTGATTATAAGATAATTAATCTCTGCCAGGGCTTCACTACCGTCGTCACCACCAACGCAATCACCACAACACACACTCATCACACCGCTTCACTACCACCAGAATCCTTTCCTGGCGACCAGAGGCGGTGTGGGGGAGACAGACAGAAAATAATATACACGAGAGACACAGCGAGAAAATCAACGGGAGATGCTAGGGAATACTGGGAGTGATGAAAGGGCTTGTGTGTGTGTCCTCCACTGCTGCTGCCTTGGGGACGATCCACCCACCCTCCACAACCTCCCAAGTCACTCTGAGGTTCAGTTCAGCTGGAGGCGTGCAGCTCCACACTCACCACCACCACCGTCACCTTTTTTTTTTTATTATTTACTGTACTTGAGTTGCCGGATAGTTCCTTTCTGACCGCGCGCGAGTGTGTGTATATGTTTGGGACAGACGTGAATGATATTTTTAACGTCGGGTACGTGTTTACATTTCTGGCGTGTTTTGGGTTTGCACATAAATGGGGTCGTATGTTAAGGAAGGAAAGAAGGGAGACTCTGTGAGGAGAAGCAGATATAAGTGAGGCCGCTGATAAAGTGTAGCGAACGGGAATGAAGATAGCGACGTTTTTAAAACCAACAATAACCACCTTTTTTATCTTTATTTCGTGTTGTGTTTGAGAATAGAAGAAGTAGGATGCAGGAAGACAAACCCAAGAGAAATGAAAGGAGAAAGAAATGTTGACGATAGTGCAAAGTAACTGATGGGAATATATTATACAGGCAGTATGTGTTCTCATTCTCTCTTCTTGCCTTGTCGGATTATGTGACGTCACAATTAGGCTCCTCCTACTTCGAGTCTGATGGATCAACTCTCTCTCTCTCTCTCTCTCTCTCTCTCTCTCTCTCTCTCTCTCTCTCTCTCTATATATATATATATATATATATATATATATATATATATAATATTAACACTGTCTTTTTGTGTATCTCTGTAACTCCATCTTCTGTTTTCTTTCCTGTCCTTCTCCCTGCCAATAGACTTAATATAATTCTTCCCTCTTTGCCTATGCTGACCATGGTGCTGACCCTCTAAAATAAGTCGAAATGATTGACTCTCTTTGACATGCATGGTATTACAGGAGAGTTAAGGGTGTGAGAAAGAGAGAGAAGGATGTATGTGTGGTTGGGAAAGGAGTGTAAATGAAATAAAGATATGAGTGACACAAGGAAAGAAAAAATCAGGGATGTTTTAAGGGACCTTGGGATGTAGTAAGAAAATTGGTGGTTAGCGAGTCCTTCAAATATAGCCACGAAACACCAATTATTATGGAAGGAGCTTGTTTCATGGCATAGTCAGGAGGAATCAGAAGCCTCCAAGTTTCATACACGAACTCAGGGTCCTTAAGAAAGAAATAGGGATGGATAGGGAGACTCAAAATTCTCGATTAAAATAATAATAATTTTATTTACCAACTAACGAAAAAACTCGGTAGTAGAGGGTCGAATGTGATAAAATCTACGGAATTAAAACGTATATTTTCGACTCTCTCTCTCTCTCTCTCTCTCTCTCTCTCTCTCTCTCTCTCTCTCTCTCTCTCTCTCTCTCTCTCTCTCTCTCTCTCTCTCTCTCTCTCTCTCTCTCCTCTCTCTCTCTCTCTCTCTCTCTCTCTCTCTCTCTCTCTCTGTGCTGCACCAACCTTCTTTATATTTAAATGTAATGGTATTAATGGTATAATAAAAAAATAATATATAGTTCCTGTTTCTTCGACTTTTAATTTAGAGTAACTTCTTTGCTACACCAACCCTATTTATATTAAGATTTTATGGCATTCCTGGCAGTTCATGTTTCTGGATGAGAATGATGATATATTTTCAGCTGTTTTATTTTTTCATTTATAAAGCCGAGTTCTACCATATTTCTACAACTTTTTATCATTGTTCTATATCTTTTTGTTTGTTCCACATTTTCGTTTTGTTTCTCTCCTTTCTCTCTCTCTCTCTCTCTCTCTCTCTCTCTCTCTCTCTCTCTCTCTCTCTCTCTCTCTCTCTAGTCTCTGCTCACCTTTGTCCCCCCTTACCCATCCCCCCTACTCTCCACCTCTGATCCCCTACAAATCCCTCCTCACCCAGACCCCCCATCACCCCTAAACCCCCTCCACTCCTTCCTTCACCACTCAGACCCCCCCCCATCGACCCCCCCCCTCCCCCCAATATCCCCTAGGTGTGAGATCAGGTGTCAGGGGCGGGGCACATCTCAGGCCAGGTGCGAGAATCAGGTGAGGGGCAGAAGAGATAGGAATGGCACTGTATATATTATAGAACGTTACGATTCCTCCAAACTATTCCAAGCAACAGATCACCATTATTAATTTTATCAATCATCAATGTATCTTAAAAATTGCGACCTTTCCAAACTTTCAAAAACGCTCATTTTTTCAATCATTTTTTTTAAACAACAACAACAACAACAACAACAACAACAACAACAACTACAATAACAACAACAACTACAATAACAACAACAACATGTACAATAATAAGACTAACAACAACAACTACAATAACAACAAAACGATGCTCATAAAACCAAAACAACATTCATTACATTAACAACAACAACAACAACACGACGCAAATAACAACAACAACGACAACAACAACACGACAACATGGCGCCAACTGACGAGTGAGGTCCAACCAAACTGCACCTGTTCCTTTTGATAAGACCTGTACTGTACCTGTGTGTGTGTGTGTGTGTGTGTGTGTGTGTGTGTGTGTGGAGGACGGAAGGAGTTGCAGCAGCAGGTGTGATATAGGAGCGAGGAAAAAGGAGGGTAGGTGTGATGGGGTGTTTATTTATAGTGTATAGAGGTGAGGGAAGGAAGGTAATAAGTGAGGTAAGTCTGGAACATAATATACCTCTATGGTCTGGAACACTCTCTCTCTCTCTCTTTTGCTTCTCTCTCTCTCTCTCTCTCTCTCTCTCTCTCTCTCTCTCTCTCTCTCTCTCTCTCTCTCTCTCTCTCTCTCTCTCTCAGGTGCGGTCGGAGTACATGGAGTAAAAGGAGGTAGAAAAGAGACTGTCTAATGATTTGGTGTGGGTAGTAAGGATGTGTGTGGATAGTTAAGACATTTGCTTATGATGCATAGTGGTATGGTGGGTAGTGAAGATATTTGGTGGTTAGTGAAGATATTTGGTGGTTAGTGAAGATATATGGTCTGTAGTGAAGATATATGGTGTGTAGTGAAGATATATGGTGGATAGTGAAGATGTGTGGTGGGTAGTGGAAATGTGTGTGGATTGTTAAGATTTTGGTTAAGATGCATGGTGGTATAGTGGGTAGTGAAGATGTATGGTGGGTAGTGAAGACATATGGTGGGTAGTGAAGACATATGGCAGGTAGTTGTTGTTGTTGTTGAAGTTCGTCAAGCTGTCTGGCCGAGCAGCCCCGAGCTCCTGAGGAAGGCTATGGCACGAATCAGGCTTTCCCACAGTGCCCTCACAGAGTGTATGTTGTGTTGTTGGCAAGTGTGGTTGTGTGTATTGCAGTCTTCAATAGTACAGTATTTGTGTATGGTATCGTGTACTGGGTGTTGTTTTAATGTTCCATGGCATGTGTGGGTGTTGTGCCATGTAGTGTAGTGAGGATTTTGGTTTCATGGTGTAGGTGGTCTGTAGGTGTGGTAGTAGCTGTGCAGCCTGTGATTGTCTTTAGGGCTCTGTTCTGTATGGTCTGTAGGGTGTTGTAATGAGTCTCAGTGAGGTTTGAAGCCAAGGCAGGGCTTGCATAGTCTATCGCTGATCGGATGTATTGTTTGTATACTGTGATTGTGGATTCTTTATGTCCAAATGTTGTGCTGGCAAGTGATCTGAGAGCTTTAAGTCTGTTCATGCATTTATTTCTGATAGTTGTGATGTGTTGCTTGAATGTCATCGATGTATTGTATGTTATGCCAAATATTTTGTGTGTGTGTGTGTGTGTGTGTGTGTGGTATAGGTGTGTTGTTTATGGTGAGGTGTGGTGTGTTGCGGTGTTGTGCACTCCAGTTGGTGAGAAGAGTGACAGTTGACTTGGTGGGTGCTATTTTAAGTCTGTTTGTTATGGTGGGTAGTAAAGATATATGGTGTGTATGAATATATATATTGGGTATAGTGAGAATCTGGACCCATCCCCACCCATACTGCAAACAATATTCCAGGTTATATATAAAATTGTATTAGTTAATGATAAAATTGTATTAGTTAATGTCCTTATAACCATGTTTCAGAAGGAGGTACTGTAAATCATGTCCACACCATAATGTCGTCAGGTGTAGTGAAGCGAATAGTGAGAGTGAGTCCCTATTGTTATGCATGTTTGTGTCAATCCTTCAGGAGGGACGCAGCAGAACACAATGTCACCTTAACCTATCAGGAGGACAATGAATTCCTTATCCTTTGCTCGCCAGACTACCAAAATGTCATCGATTGTACCAAGAAAATCAAGGAAACTATCGATTCTGCAAAGTCAAAACTACATAGAGTGTTCATCAATGGATCCTACAAGATTATGAATGAAGCCGTTTTATAGTAGTTGATCCAGAGAAAGATGAAGGCAGCTCATAAGCTTACATTCAGTGACAATTATAGGAAGTGCAAATCAGAGGAGAGGATTGTCTTTAGTTTGAAGAAGGACGAATGGAGTTGCCTGGAGAGAGAGTGTCAGTAGCTTATTTCTACTTTTTATCCCAGAATTGCCCTTTAGTTTGTAGAAAATAAAGAAATATTAATTATTATCGGGTTCTTGCCTTACATTGACAACTTTGTTCGTCACCTCGAGTACTTGTTACAGGAGAGGAAGGAGGAAATAGAGCAGCGTAAGGAACTCACAAAACGCTTAGCAATAACAAACTATGTAGGAGAAGTAATTATAGCTCTGAAAAACATTACCCTCAACGAGTATTTTTAAGGGGGTGAGGAAATATGGGGACAGACTTGGGGCGGGGGTTTGTTGGGTGCGGAAATAGAGGGACAGGCTTGAGGTGGGTAGAAAGCCTGTCCCCTATTCCAGCACCTTCTTAACCCCCCCCCCAGCCTGTTTCCCTACTCCTGCATCTCCCAAACCCCCCTAGACCCCCTTAATTAAGATTATTGAAAATGTCCAGACTTCAAGGAATTATTAAGCTACAGTATATTTCCAGACTTCAAGGAATAAGCTACAGTATATTTCCAGACTTCAAGGAATAAGCTACAGTATATTTCCAGACTCCAAGGAATTATTAAGCTACAGTATATTTCCAAACTTCAAGGAATAAGCTACAGTATATTTCCAGACTTCAAGGAATTATTAAGCTACAGTATATTTCCAGACTCCAAGGAAGTGGAAATGTTGGCTGGAATTTGGATCTATTTGTAAGAATTTGGATCTATTTGTAAGAGTATCGTTGGTGTTGACGATGGTGTAGTACCAATACGATGACTTTATAGTGTGTCTATGGAGTCATCGTATGAACCACGAATATTCTTCTTGAATACGACTCATTAACGTCAGAGGATTGTCAGAAACGTGTTTGTGTGTGTGTGTAGCAGTTGATCTGGACCACGGTAACGGGTTTGATGAAGCCTATGTCCAGTGTCGGGACATATATATATATATATATTTTTTTTTTTTATATGATCCGACACTGGACATAGGCTTAATCAAGCCGTTATCGTGGCCCAGGTCAACTGCTGCTCACACACACCACGTCACGACTTCCGAACTGGTACCCAGCCACAGAGAGAGGGAAGTGAGGGTTGATTCCCAAATACTGCAGCTGTTATGGTACCAGCGAGGGTGTTTTACGACGTTCGGTGGCCTTATAGTTAGTGCCTGACACTCAAATCAGAAGAGTAAATATTATCAGGCCCTCACCTGAGAGGATCGAATCTCCCGACCTCTAGGGTATGAGTCCAGAACACTAACCACTCGGCCACCTCCCCTACAAATAAAAAAAAAATCTAAAGAAATGTTACATATATAAATAAAGCTTCAAACAAATCTTATATTCAATTCCTTTTAATATGTATCCTCTTATCACGAAAGAAATATATGTGTTCTTACGTTTCCTTTACCTTCCTCTTTCCACTCATTTTGAACGAGTTTCAACATTTTCATAGAATAGGACTGTTTTTATATCCCCTTTATCCAGAATACCTCATTGTTTTATTCCTTGTGTACAGTCACGATAAAAAGTACTGTAAGAAAAAGAGAGGGTGGGGTGAGGGACTCAATATACCGTGTGTGTGTGGAGAGAGAGAGAGAGAGAGAGAGAGAGAGAGAGAGAGAGGGGGTGGGGTCAGGGTACAATAACCTAGTACTTGTCTTGACTCAGTACTTCCCTCTACATACATACATACATACATACCTGTACATATATGCATCCAGTCTGTCAATACGTGAAGTACAGTCCTCGTTGTGTGTGTGTGTGTGTGTGTGGTGGTGTGTGCAGTGTTATTATTATTTTTATTAAGTGTTTATATAGTAGAACATTTCTTGGGTTTGTACAGTCGGCCTCAGGAATTCGTATTCATCCCTGTGACATCAAGGGTTCGTAGCAACTGTAAAAATATAGTCCATTAATTTCCTAACACCAAATTATTCTATTAATATTATTTGGTTAATTAATACTTTTAATCAGTCAGTAAAATAATGTCTACAGTATTAAGTGTAGAATAAAGACCACTTGTAACCAATGCTTGTGTCGGAATTCCTGATGCCGAGTGGACATACAGTCGTGGTCAATAATAATCATTCACATATGGCTATCTCAAACAATTTACACTCTAATGTTTTCACGTTCACATATGATATATTGTTATATGTAGTGTGTAACTGCTTGTATTAAATTAAAAGATGTAGTTAACCTATTTATTGGAAAGTTTATCAGCTAAGGAACAGACGGAAGCTGTCAAACTTTTACGTGAGTTACCCCTATGTGGATGATTATCTTTGACCGCGACTGTACATACCTTCGTCTTTTTACCTCAGTGACACGACGACGTCATTCACTGCGTCTCCCATTAGTTAATTAGAGTTTAATGTGTTTAATAGTGGGCACGAGTCCCTGGGAACGGCTTCGGTCACCCAGGCAATACCAATATCTATAGTGTGTGTGTGTGTAGGTAACAGGGCTATGGAATTATGTGTGCTGTGTGTGTGTGTGTGTGTGTGTGGTGTGTGTGTGTGTGTGTGTAGGTAACAGGGCTATGGAATTATGTGTGCTGTGTGTGTGTGTGTGTGTGTAGGTAACAGGGCCAAGGAATTATGTGTGTGTGTGTGTGTGTGTGTGTATGTGTGTAGGTAACAGGGCTATAGAATTATGTGTGTGTGTGTGTGTGTTTGTTTGTGCAGGTACCAGGGCCATAGAATTATCTGTGGGTAACCCTTCCTTGACTCTCCTTATATGTCGCCTTCACCTTCACTTACCATCGAGATTATAGTGCAACAGTACATCACACGTCGCCTGTAAACATGATATATACGACCCTCCCTCGTGACTGACTGACTGTAAATAAACACATCCACTAACAACAGACAGAGTGAGTATATAGATGTAGCAGGATCTCGTATTATGAATGAGTATGGGGAATAGATTTTTATACGATGAATACTTGATATTTATATACAGTAGATGAATATATGTTACAGCATCTTATAATTATGATGAGTATATGTGACAGAATCTTATATGATGAATGAGTATATGTAACAGAATCCTATATGATAACTGAGTGTATATAACATAATGAATGGTATAGAAAACGTAACAATAGATTATAATTTTTACGGTATTATTAAAAGTTTGATAGGATTATGAGACGAACATAATCTTAGAATTATGTTAGGATGATTGATCAGAAAACGTAACAAAAGATTATAATTGCCAAAGTTTATTAAAGGAGTCATATACTTTTGGTATACTAGAGGCTACTGATTTCTCCTTATTATGCCATGAAACAGGGCCAGATTAACAAATAATAGTAGTCTCCTGTTGCTTAGAATAGTTTGGAGGAATCAAGTGCTCCAAATTTGGCAATTCTACTACCCCCCCCCCCCCGTAACAGAATCATGAGAGGATTGGTATAACTATTAAACATTTATCGATGCTGTCAAAAGAAATTAATGTTGAAGCAAAAATATAATTACCGTTTACAAAACAACAAGACATCATTCGATGGCAACACCGTCCCTTAAAGATGCCAGTGACCGCTCGCCCTCTGCTATCTTTATTTTTTTGTGACCTTGACCTTCGACCGATTTTGCCCAAAAGTTAATCATTTTGTTGTCTGATGAATATCTATCGATAGAAAAAAAATGAACATACGGCTAAACCTGTGGACGCTAGACCATAAAAAGACACACGAACAGATAAATAAATAAATATCCAGCACCGAAAACAATACACCTTCTCCTTCGGGGCGGTGTAATAATAGGAACCGGATAGTACTTCAGGAAACCGTCGTTGTTTATTTATGCCAACCAGTGACAGACAACAAGTTTATACGTCCCTCAAACGTCCTTAACTATGAGGGGAAGTTTTGTGTTGGTAAATATGGAGCAACTGAATCCTCCAAACTATTCCAAGCAACAGTACACCATTACTTACGCTCTTCTGGTCCTGTTTCCTAGCATACTTTGGAGTAATCAAGGCACTGCAATGTACTAAAATAAAATTACCACTTTAAACACACACACACACACACACACACGGGACATTAGAGGCTGAACTCATCCTGTAAAGATACAAGAACAAAATAGGTAAGGTAAGAACACACACACACACAAAGAGAGAGAGAAAGAGAGAGAGAGAGAGAGAGAGGTGGGAGGGGAGGGAAGGGAAGGGTGAGTAAGAAGTAAGGTAAGGTAACACACACACACACACACAAAGAGAGAGAGAGAGAGAGAGAGAGAGAGGTGGGGGGGGGGGGGAAGGGAAGGGTGAGATAAGAAGTGCCCCCTACCCATTTGTATATTTCCCTTATGTCCTCACACCATGGACAGTCGCCAGGGATCGATAGAAAAAACACCAACGGGACAGAGAGAGAGAGAGAGAGGAGACGAGAATAAGAGGAGCCCCTTCAACACTGCGACAAGAGGAATGCGGATTTAAAGGGTGTAGGTAGTGAAGGAGGCGCCAGGCTGAATGATTCCACTCTCATCTCTCTCTCTCTCTCTCTCTCTCTCTCTCTCTCTCTCTCTCTCTTATTGTTATGTTTTTTTTTATTATGCAGCGGCCCGCCTCATCTTTCCTCTCTCTCTCTCTCTCTCTCTCTCTCTCTCTCTCTCTCTTATTGTTATATTTTATTATTATTTTTATTATGGGGAGGAAGGGAGGGGGAGGGGGTGTATACTGTTGTTGTTGTTGTTGATGTTGTTGTTGTTGTTGTTGTTGTTGTCTTTATTGTCTTTATTAATCAACTCGGTTTTATCAGAACTATTGTTTTATTTTTATTTTGTCTATTGGGTTACAAGTGTATAGGGTCGCATATATATATATATCAAATAAAAAAAACTGTCACCATAATAAGAGTAAAAAAACAAAACATAATAAGAGTAAAAAAACAAACATAATAAAAGTAAAAACATTAAAAACAAATTTGGTTTAATCATTATAATTATATTCGAGTCACCTTTATGTGTATCGAAACTTATGATCACAACTGTACACTCGCAGCCGAGACAATATAGAGTATAGTTGTTGAATTTTGAAACATATATTTATGAAGCTTCTTGATTTTGGAAGCTTTTATTATATTATTCATATTTTATATCAATTTACCTTATATTTATTTATTTATTTATTTATTTATTTATTTATTTATTTATTTAGTGCACCTATCCCTCCGTTAGCCAAACTTTCATGGATTAATTTATTATGAGGAAACTATAGCCTTATGAAACAAAATTCTCACGCTTTTATCAGGTTTTTTTTTTTTTTTTTTTTTTTTTTTTTTTTTTTTTAATACTCTATTGATGAATCAGTAGCCCACCAGTTCGTTTCATATGTCCGCATCTGTACCCAAGACAATGAAAGAATACATGGTCAGCGGTCAGTCGTCGTCAATTTGATGTTTTTTTCTGACAGTGGCACCCAATTAACTAATGGTACGGTAGTCACAACAACAAAAAACTGCCTTAAATTGCTAGTTCTTCACTCGTTCGTCCATTTTAGGGCCACGTACAAGATGGAAGGACACACACACACCCGTAGTTTTAAAACATTTGAGGGCCCTTACTGGAGCTCTATGAACCCTCCAAACTTTTCCAGGCAACAGATTCCCTATTCGAAACACTGAAGCGTTTTGTGGCCTGGATTATTTGGAGGGTTCATAGAGCTCCAGTAAGGGCCCTCAAATGTTTTAAAACTACGGGTGATAGAGTATTATATTAGCTATACCACTTCCCGAGACTACACACACACACATACACAAATCATGGTGCAGTACAAGAGTGTTTATATATTTTTAAATTTGAGACTAAATTATTGAGAAGGACTCTTGCAAGGAGTTATAAGGTGTCAGAACAGAGGCAATTAACCAGTCGATGAATGAATATGTGAGACTGCCTCTTTGGAAGTGATTGGGGAAGAAGAGGCATAGGTAGAGCAAGGAAAGCTTAGCTGAAGGCAATGAGGAGAATAAACTGTTGATGAAAGTAAACTGCCTTATACCTATACTGTAGGCCTAGACGAAACCTGTAAGACGAGGGAGAAAGACGGTGATAGAGGAGAGGGACACCAAGCATGATACAGAAGAATAGGAGAGACGGTTGAAGAATTGACGGAGGTGTGGCTCGGGTCCGAAAGGGAGGCTTAAAACTTTTACTCACATCACCGGAGCCAATGAGGAGAAAAGCAGGGAAAGATGGTGAATGGATCTGATGGATCTGGAGGTAATTAGTCATTGATGGGTAGAATTATTCTAGGCCCTATCCATCCCTCACGACCCTATCCATCCCCGGGGTTCTATCCATCCCCACAACCCTATTAATTCTGTGGGACTTAATCCATCATCAGGGACTCTATTCATCCCCTGGGCTGCATCACGAGTTGATTGCATGCTGGCGTGTTTAATTTTAAGTTTCAGATACCACATCTGAATTTTACTCGTTGGAATGGAATCGAAAGGATCAGAGTAAATCTTATCCTCTGATTCAATACACTTTATTCTAGACCATAACATTTGTTCAGTTGGCCAATAACAGAAATGTAATCTGAATGCTCTCTTATTAGAGAGGCTGAGGTTTCACGGATAGCAGATTAAAGGAGAGAGACAGAATCTGTATATGCTGCCATTTCGTCGTATAACATTAATATGATTTCTGTTTGCGATGTTGCAACATTGCATACACCCACCTCATCATAACACAGCAAGTACTGGCCCCGTGGCAACCCTGGACACCCTTATATAGGTTGGCGGGTGGTGCAGGCAAAACAAGTGAACCGGCGCAACCTGACACCAGCAGGCGCCAACAGAGGGAGTGGTTGGTGCTTCATGGGAGGTGGGATTAGTTTAGTAGTAGTGGGGGGATGGAGTGGTTGGTGCTTTATGGGAGGCGGGGTTACTTTTGGTGGGGGGGATTGACTGATGCTTTATGGGAGGTAGGGTTAGTTTAGTAGTGGGAAGGGATGGAGTGGTTGGCGCTTTATGGGAGGTGGGGTTAGTTTAGTAGTGGTGGTGGTGGAGATGGGGGCGTGGTTACTTTTGGTGGGGGGGAATGACTGATGCTTTATGGGAGTCGGGGTTGGTTTTGGTGGTGGTGGTGGGGAGGGGGGCTTGCAAAATGTGAACGCTGAGGAACTATGGGTGATAATATTATACGAGAAAAGGCTCTCCGTCGCAAAACTCGTTTTACAAATAATGCAAATTGAACGACTAAAAGCCTTTAGCTCGTTTAATAGTACCATCCTATACATTCATCACTGCACACTGACAACAAATATACAACCAGAACACTGACAACAAAACAATAGCAACGACATGGAGAAGGACAAAAAGGACCCACAGAGAGACATGGCCTGATAATTATATGTTCACTTGTTATACGTGTCTTGATGGTTGGATTGAATGCACACAAACGCATATTATAAATTCAATACACACGAGAGGGTCGATGTTAGGAATATTACATTAATAAATATTTGCCTTGGGGATCGGTGAATTCAGGTACTATTGGGCACAACTTAAGCCGTCATCTGGACGTCAATCGGATAAAGAAGTTCGCTTGGGTGAAACCAAGCCAAAGCAAGCGGAACTGTTCTGGTCGGTCAAAAGGGTTCGACGATCCACCAAGATGGACCCTGCTGCCAGCCACTGAAACCAAGACCAACCACGTATCCATCCAAGCTCGCCAAAAAGCAGTGATTCGGGGAGCTTGGGGAAAGGATAGGAGAAGTATAGCAGTAAATATGGCGGCCATTAAAGATATGACAAGTAAGTTAATAGTATAATAATACATGAATTGTAGGTGCAACAGGCTGTAAAATAGAGTGATAGCAACACAAATAAGGCTTTAAGTATAGCAATGACAGATTAGAGCAGGTGTAGAGTTCCTATTAGTCTACCATTTCTACTAAAATAGTAGTTGTTAAAACCTGGAGAATCACGATAATTATATAAATTATTATTATTTTTTTTTTTATGTTCTCGTTTCTAGTTTAACTTATGAGATTATATGGATTGCTTAGGGGTTATGTGACCCATTCTTGATAATTATGTAATATCATTAAGGTGAAGGGAAGTATTGTACTTTATTGGAAATCAGTTCTTGGTAAAACTATAGAATCATGCCAACATTTTCTGTTTTTAATCAATCTTAAAATACAGGAATCGACTTTGACTTTCACCGGTTCTGACTTAAACACAGTATCACTGTAGGATATAAGAGGTCCACCTTCATGTGTATTTCAAATGTGATTGCAGTAATTTAGTTCATAACGGTATTCTGTATCAATAACTACTTTGGTTCCGGTAAGTTGCCTGGTTAGATACCCGTAATCTGCATCGGTCTTTATTTGATTAGTAGCTTAGGTCCGGGCAACTCAGGTAAAGAAACAGTCATCTGCTCACAATATGGAAAATATAATTAAGACCATAAAAAAATAGGCATGCAATGTTTTAATTGTTAGGAAATTTTAGGTGGACATTAATAAATGCAGACAGTTTATTCTCTTCCTTTCAGCTGTTTCCAACCATAGTAGTAGGATACTACATTATATCCCTCACTTCCAGGACAACATGTGTATGCTGTGATAGACAATTCCATGACTCCAGTGATGCATGTACATGTATGGAGTCCCATTTAGCGGAAGCAGAGGTTATGGAGCCTCTGATGGATTCACCTCATCCACTGTCAACCATCCCTTCTACCTCCTTTGGTGAGAATAGAGGTTGTAATATGTTTTTAGCAAGCACAGACAGGTCATTGCAACCATATATTAATATTACCGTATTTACATGATCAAACTAATGTAATCTACAATCATTTGCAAAAATACAGTTTAACAGTACTATCAAGTACTGTATGCCCTGATATTTATATGCAATGGTTTCTTGTAGATGTTGCCTAGACCGCAACAGACTTCTGGGATCTAACCTGGGCAAAATATTGGGAAATAACCATAATAAATTAACCAGGGCCTAACTGGAGCAAACTACCGGCACCTAACCAGAGCAACCAATGGCACCTAACCTTGTTAAACTACCATGACCTAACCGGGACATAGCCGGACACTGCTACAGAACAGCAATAAATTCTATAACATAATTAAGTTAGGTCTAACTAATTCAATAACTTTCTTATCGTTATATAGGGAGAGGTAATTTTTGTACTACATTGCAAATGTAGTTTATTAAGTATGTGTGTTTAATATGTCAAGTACCAGATACTGTATTCCCTTCTTTAACTGTTTCTTACCATGGTAGGTTACTACATTAAATTCTTTACTTCCAGGACTGTGTGTCTGTACTGTGAACGTGCATTCGATGACCTAAATGATGCCTGTAGTTGCATACAGTCCCATTTAGTTGAAGCACAAGCGGAGAGTCTTCCTTCAGTATCGCCCATCTCCTCGACCTCCTTTGCTGAGAGTAGGTTAAAGCTAAAAATACTTTAATCCAGACTTACAGTCATTTGCAAAAATATATATTCAATATTTAATTCAAGGAAACTTTTTTCCTTTACTAACTATGTATGCCCTGATAATTATATGCAATGGTTTAGAGCAGTTCAGTTTCCTTAATTAACAATGGCACTCCTCTTGTTGTCTCATTGATACTAACTAGTACTTTACAAATTTTACTGGTACAATAACCAAGGAAGAGCATAAGGGAGAAAGGAAGCATATCCAAACCACCTCAATGTATTACACTTCACTCTCAACCACACCACACTCATTACCAATTGCTTTCTTACTCATACCACATCTCTCATACACACTCTCATTACTTTTTCCATCCCGACTTGTAAGTCCACATGCACCTCTCAAGTAACTCATTTCTACTGCACCTATTCTGGACTAATGAGCCCTACTCCATGTCCAGGGACTCGTGCCCCCTGGTGTTGTGATGGTTTGGCTCCCATAGCTGCCTTCCTTGACAGCCTTCGGGGGTGGTTGAAGACTGCAACACACACAACCACACTAGCCAACAACACAACATACACTCTGAGGGCACTTTGGGAAAGCCCGGTTCAGGCCATGGCCTTCCTCGAGAGCTCGGGGCTGCTCGGCCAGACAGCTTGAGGAACTTCAACAACAACTCCTGCCATAATGGTTACCTATAATGACTGAAGGCCTAAAACACAATAGAAGACTTCTCCAATCTTTGGACCATTCTCATTTTTTCACAACCATCATTCCTACATGTGCGCATTTTTCTTTGATTATGTGAGTGCTGAACCAAGTACTGTACCATATCTACAGGATGATTCATATACATATTATAATATTTATTAAATGTGTATTATACGCTGTACATATGCATTTAAGACATAATATACAGAATTTATTTACAGTGTTTAAGAAGCAATAGCAGATTATGTTCAACTGTAATCTATTTTCATGAATGCAAGCTCGTACTCATTTTACCATGTTAGCAGAAACTTCTTTTGAATAACCCTATATAATGCATATATATTTTTGTACTTTGTGTGATATTGTACCTAAAATTTTTACCATTACCATCACTGTAAAATTTTTACCATTACCATCACTGTAAAATTTTTACCATTACCATCACTGTAAAATTTTTACCATTACCATCACTGTAAAATTATTACCATTACCATCACTGTAAAATTATTACCATTACCATCACTGTAAAATTTTTACCATTACCATCACTGTAAAATTTTTACCATTACCATCACTGTAAAATGTTTACCATTACCATCACTGTAAAATTATTACCATTACCATCACTGTAAAATTATTACCATTACCATTACTGTAAAATGTTTATCATTACCATCACTGTAAAATGTTTACCATTACCATCACCGTAAATTAGTTTTACCATTACCATCACTGTAAATTTTTTACCATTACCATCACTGTAAAATTATTACCATTACCATCACTGTAAAATTATTACCATTACCATCACTGTAAAATTATTACCATTACCATCACTGTAAAATTATTACCATTACCATCACTGTAAAATTATTACCATTACCATCACTGTAAAATTTTTACCATTACCATCACTGTAAAAATTTTACCATTACCATCACTGTAAAATTTTTACCATTACCATCACTGTAAAATTTTTACCATTACCATCACTGTAAACTTTTTACCATTACCATCACTGTAAACTTTTTACCATTACCATCACTGTAAACTTTTTACCATTACCATCACTGTAAATTTTTTACCATTACCATCACTGTAAATTTTTTACCATTACCATCACTGTAAATTTTTTACCATTACCATCACTGTAAAATTATTACCATTACCATCCCTGTAAAATTATTACCATTACCATCACTGTAAAATTATTACCATTACCATCACTGTAAAATTATTACCATTACCATCACTGTAAAATTATTACCATTACCATCACTGTAAAATTATTACCATTACCATCACTGTAAAATTATTACCATTACCATCACTGTAAAATTTTTACCATTACCATCACTGTAAAATTTTTACCATTACCATCACTGTAAAATTTTTACCATTACCATCACTGTAAATTTTTTACCATTACCATCACTGTAAATTTTTTACCATTACCATCACCGTAAAATTATTACCATTACCATCACTGTAATTTTTTTACCATTACCATCATTGTAAAATTATTACCATTACCATCACTGTAAAATTATTACCATTACCATCACTGTAAAATTATTACCATTACTATCGCTGTAAAATTATTACCATTACCATCACTGTAAAATTTTAACCATTACCATCACTGTAAAAATTTTACCATTACCATCACTGTAAAATTTTTACCATTACCATCACTGTAAAATTTTTACCATTACCATCACTGTAAATTTTTTACCATTACCATCATTGTAAAATTATTACCATTACCATCACTGTAAAATTATTACCATTACCATCACTGTAAAATTATTACCATTACCATCACTGTAAAATTTTTACCATTACCATCACTGTAAAAATTTTACCATTACCATCACTGTAAAATTTTTACCATTACCATCACTGTAAAATTTTTACCATTACCATCACTGTAAACTTTTTACCATTACCATCACTGTAAACTTTTTACCATTACCATCACTGTAAACTTTTTACCATTACCATCACTGTAAATTTTTTACCATTACCATCACTGTAAAATTTTTACCATTACCATCACTGTAAAATTTTTACCATTACCATCACTGTAAAATTATTACCATTACCATCCCTGTAAAATTATTACCATTACCATCACTGTAAAATTATTACCATTACCATCACTGTAAAATTATTACCATTACCATCACTGTAAAATTATTACCATTACCATCACTGTAAAATTTTTACCATTACCATCACTGTAAAATTTTTACCATTACCATCACTGTAAAATTTTTACCATTACCATCACTGTAAATTTTTTACCATTACCATCACTGTAAATTTTTTACCATTACCATCACCGTAAAATTATTACCATTACCATCACTGTAATTTTTTTACCATTACCATCATTGTAAAATTATTACCATTACCATCACTGTAAAATTATTACCATTACCATCACTGTAAAATTATTACCATTACTATCGCTGTAAAATTATTACCATTACCATCACTGTAAAATTTTAACCATTACCATCACTGTAAAATTTTTACCATTACCATCACTGTAAAATTTTTACCATTACCATCACTGTAAAATTTTTACCATTACCATCACTGTAAATTTTTTACCATTACCATCACTGTAAAATTTTTACCATTACCATCACTGTAAAATTATTACCATTACCATCACTGTAAAATTATTACCATTACCATCACTGTAAAATTATTACCATTACCATCACTGTAAAATTATTACCATTACCATCACTGTAAAATTTTTATCATTACCATCACTGTAAAATTTTTACCATTACCATCACTGTAAAATTTTTACCATTACCATCACTGTAATTTTTTTACCATTACCATCATTGTAAAATTATTACCATTACCATCACTGTAAAATTATTACCATTACCATCACTGTAAATTTTTTACCATTACCATCACTGTAAATTTTTTACCATTACCATCACTGTAAATTTTTTACCATTACCATCACTGTAAATTTTTTACCATTACCATCACCGTAAAATTATTACCATTACCATCACTGTAAATTTTTTACCATTACCATCATTGTAAAATTATTACCATTACCATCACTGTAAAATTATTACCATTACCATCACTGTAAAATTATTACCATTACTATCGCTGTAAAATTATTACCATTACCATCACTGTAAAATTTTAACCATTACCATCACTGTAAATTTTTTACCATTACCATCACTGTAAAATTATTACCATTACCATCACTGTAAAATTATTACCATTACCATCACTGTAAAATTTTTACCATTACCATCACTGAAAATTTTTTACCATTACCATCACTGTAAAATGTTTACCATTACCATCACTGTAAAATTATTACCATTACCATCACTGTAAAATTATTACCATTACCATTACTGTAAAATGTTTATCATTACCATCACTGTAAAATGTTTACCATTACCATCACCGTAAATTATTTTTACCATTACCATCACTGTAAATTTTTTACCATTACCATCACTGTAAAATTATTACCATTACCATCACTGTAAATTTTTTACCATTACCATCACTGTAAAATTATTACCATTACCATCACTGTAAATTTTTTACCATTACCATCACTGTAAAATTTTTACCATTACCATCACTGTAAAATTATTACCATTACCATCACTGTAAAATTATTACCATTACCATCACTGTAAAATTATTACCATTACCATCACTGTAAAATTATTACCATTACCATCACTGTAAAATTATTACCATTACCATCACTGTAAAATTATTACCATTACCATCACTGTAAAATTATTACCATTACCATCACTGTAAAATTTTTACCATTACCATCACTGTAAAATTTTTACCATTACCATCACTGTAAATTTTTTACTATTACCATCACTGTAAATTTTTTACCATTACCATCACCGTAAAATTATTACCATTACCATTACCATCACTGTAAATTTTTTACCATTACCATCATTGTAAAATTATTACCATTACCATCACTGTAAAATTATTACCATTACCATCACTGTAAAATTATTACCATTACTATCGCTGTAAAATTATTACCATTACCATCACTGTAAAATTTTAACCATTACCATCACTGTAAAATTTTTACCATTACCATCACTGTAAATTTTTTACCATTACCATCACTGTAAAATTTTTACCATTACCATCACTGTAAATTTTTTACCATTACCATCACTGTAAAATTTTTACCATTACCATCACTGTAAAATTATTACCATCACTGTAAAATTATTACCATTACCATCACTGTAAAATTATTACCATTACCATCACTGTAAAATTTTTATCATTACCATCACTGTAAAATTTTTACCATTACCATCACTGTAAAATTTTTACCATTACCATCACTGTAAATTTTTTACCATTACCATCATTGTAAAATTATTACCATTACCATCACTGTAAAATTATTACCATTACCATCACTGTAAAATTTTTACCATTACCATCACTGTAAATTTTTTACCATTACCATCACTGTAATTTTTTTACCATTACCATCACCGTAAAATTATTACCATTACCATCACTGTAAATTTTTTTACCATTACCATCATTGTAAAATTATTACCATTACCATCACTGTAAAATTATTACCATTACCATCACTGTAAAATTATTACCATTACTATCGCTGTAAAATTATTACCATTACCATCACTGTAAAATTTTAACCATTACCATCACTGTAAAATTTTTACCATTACCATCACTGTAAAATTTTTACCATTACCATCACTGTAAAATTTTTACCATTACCATCACTGTAAATTTTTTACCATTACCATCACTGTAAATTTTTTACCATTACCATCACTGTAAAATTATTACCATTACCATCACTGTAAAATTATTACCATTACCATCACTGTAAAATTATTACCATTACCATCACTGTAAATTTTTTATAATTACCATCACTGTAAAATTTTTACCATTACCATCACTGTAAAATTTTTACCATTACCATCACTGTAAAATTTTTACCATTACCATCACTGTAATTTTTTTTACCATTACCATCATTGTAAAATTATTACCATTACCATCACTGTAAAATTATTACCATTACCATCACTGTAAAATTATTACCATTACCATCACTGTAAAATTATTACCATTACCATCACTGTAAAATTTTTACCATTACCATCACTGTAAAATTTTTACCATTACCATCACTGTAAAATTTTTACCATTACCATCACTGTAAATTTTTTACCATTACCATCACTGTATAATTATTACCATTACCATCACTGTATAATTATTACCATTACCATCACCGTAAAATTATTACTTTTACCATCACCGTAAAATTATTACCATTACCATCACCATAAAATTATTACCATTACCCCCACCGCCGCCTCGCCGCTGCCACCGTCGTTGTCGTCATTTATTTATTTATTTATTTATTTATTTTTAATAATTAGATTTTTTTTTAATAAGTTGTTTGTATATTTTTTTTTTATTAATTAACTATTTTTATTTATTTTTTTAATAATTATTATTATTCTTTTTTTTTAATTGTTAGTTTTTATTTTTAATAATATATATATATATTTTAATATATATATATTTTTTGTAATAATTAACTTTTTTTTTTATTATCATTATTATTATTATTATTAATTTTTTTTTTTTCGTCGTCGCCGCCGCCGCCGCCCCACCGCCGCTCCACCGCCGCTTCCGCCGCTTCCGCCGCTTCCGCCCTGCCTCCGCCGCTTCCGCCCTGCCTCCGCCGCTTCCGCCCTGCCTCCGCCGCTTCCGCCCTGCCTCCGCCGCTTCCGCCCTGCCTCCGCCGCTTCCGCCCTGCCTCCGCCGCTTCCGCCCTGCCTCCGCCGCTTCCGCCCTGCCTCCGCCGCTTCCGCCCTGCCTCCGCTGCCGCCTCGCCCCCGCCGCTGCCCCGACGCCATCGCCGCCACACCGCCGCCGCTGCCTCGCCGCCGCCCCGCCGCCGCCGCCCCGCCGCCGCCGCCCCGCCGCCGCCGCCGCCCCCCCGCCGCCGCAGCCCCGCCGCCGCTGCCCCGCCGCCGCCGCCGCTGCCCCGCCGCCGCCGCCGCTGCCCCGCCGCCGCCGCTGCCCCGCCGCCGCCGCCGCCGCCGCCCCGCCGCCGCCGCCGCCCCACCGCCAAAATAAATAAATAAAATAAAATAAATAAAAAATAAATATATATTAAAAAAATTAATTAATAAAAAAAAATCATATATTAAAAAAAATATATATATTATTGAAAAAAATAATAATAATAATAATAATAATTATTACAAAAAAAACAAAAAATATTAAAAAACATTTATAAACAAAAGATATATATATATATATATTAAAAAAATAAAAATAATAATTATTAAAAAACGACGGCGGCGGCGGCGTCAGCGAGGCGGCGTGGCGGCGGCAGAGGCAGGGCGGAAGCGGCGAATAAAAGGTGAATAAATATTATGTGCACATTCAGCAAGGTGGATGTCTGAAGTGTTGCGAAATTTGTATTCATGATGTATCGTAAATGTTTCACCGAAAATCGAGAATAAAGTAATAAAAATCGCAAGTCTTCAACTAAAGATCATATCAAGAGACTTCTAGTTGGTCTCATCTTATTCGTTTTTTAATTCTGCATCTTTTGGTGTATAATACATGCAACTTAGGACACAAATTTGCTTCATAATATGAGAAAAGTGAAGGAAAAGTAGACCAATTTGTAGTATTTTCTTACGACTTTGTTTACAAACTTTCTTTTGTTTCTGCCCAATCCGTATCTGGACGACGAGAACACAGATTCTACGTATTTGGTCAGTTCTCGTCACTGAAACCAAGCGCTCCCAAGACGGTCTTGGTACCCCAATCCTCCGCTTGGACGACCAGATGACGTCTTAAGTGTGGGCGGTCTTGGGTCGGTATTAGTATGAGAAACGGTAGTGGTAGCGTTACGGTTTGTTCTTCCATTCCTTGGTCAGTCGGTTTTTAAATATATTCACACAGTTAGCACTGACGGTGTCTTGGGTTAGCCGATTCCAATTCCCTGTTGCACGTCGTGTGAAGAAGTTGTCCCTCGGTCTAGGTTCATGCTGTATCTGGAGTTTGAAGTCATGACCCCGATTGTTTACATTTAATGCAGGTTGTATAATCATTCTTCCACACTCACTGCAAGGTGCTGGGTTTAGCTCCTCCAAGCCATGTACTAGTTTAAACATCTAGATCATGTCTGCTCTCTGTCTTCTGAACTCCAGGGTTGGTAGCTCTAGAGTTTGTAGTCTTTCTTCATAAGATTTCCCTGAGAGTCCTGTAACTAGTCTTGTGGCTCGTCGTTGTACATATTCTAGTGCGTCTTTGTCCCTCTTTAGCTTAGGTGACCAGATGACTGAAGCATACTCCAGGTTTGGGCGTACTAGCGACTTGTACAGAGAAAGAAACGCAGTGGGGTCCATAGCTTTAAATGTATGCTTGATGGCTCCGAGAACACTATTGGCTTTATTTACTTGGGTCTGGATGTGCTTAGAGAATGTTAAACCCGAATCTACAATCACTCCCAGGTCTTTTTCCTCTGTGGTTGTCATTATGTGGTGTTGAGTGTTGTCATCTAGGAGCATTGTGTACTCCTGGAGAGGGTTTGATCTTCCTAGATGCATTGCTTTGCATTTGGTCGGATTAAGTTTCATTCCCATGTTGCTTGCCCAGCTTTGGAAATGGGTCAAGTCTGCTGTAGCGTTGTGGTGTTTGGTGGATCCATTATCAGCCTCTGTTTCTTTAAGGAAAACATCTTTGTGTCATCAGCGTACATCAATGTGGGGTTGTGCAGGTTGTCCGGTAGGTCATTCACAAACAGTATAAACATAAGAGGACCCATTACCGATCCCTCGGGGACCCCGCTAGTGACATTCACACTGTCTGAGATTTCCCCGTTGATCTTTACTGATTGTTTGCGTCCAGTCATGAAGTTTTGTATCCACTGCTTGAAATTTTCTATGATGCCATACGCTGGAAGTTTTGTTAAGAGGCGCATATGCGGCACAGTGTCAAATGCCTTGGCATAATCGAGGAATAGAATGTCTATCAGCAGTCCGTGTGATAATGCTTCTGTCCATTGGTTAAGGGCATCCAGAAGGTTGGTAACAGTCGATCTCCCAGGCAAGAAGCCATGTTGTTGGTTGGTAAGCAGATGTTTCTCTTTCAGGTGTTGCAGAATAATATCAGATATGATCCTCTCAAGGAGTTTACATATCACTGATGTTAGTGATATTGGTCGGTAGTTTACAGGTAGCGATTTGTCGCCTTTCTTGTATATTGGTGTTATTTCTGCTAACTTCCATTGCTTTGGGACTTCTCCTGTACTTATGCTCTTGTTGAAGAGAATGGTCAAAGGTCGTGTGATTTCTTCAGCTACCTCCTTGAGTACCCGTGGATGTATTCCATCAGGGACTTGTCTGTTTTCATAACTTGTAGTATCTTGAAGACTTGGTCTTCGGATATTGTTAAGTTTGTTATTGGTATGTCGGTCCGTGGTTCTAGTCTGTTTTAACATACTGGCCTTGTGGGTCTTGCAAGTCTGAGATGCTGCCCTTGACAACCCTTCTACTGTTAACATAGTTCCAGAATGTTTTTGTGTTGTGTCGGGATTCTTGAGCTAATTTTGTTTCAAAGTCCCTCCGGGCTCTTCTGTTTGCATGTGTTGCCTCGTTTCTGGCTTTGATGTATTGCTGGTAGTCTGAGTTATCTTTAGTGTTCAGATATCTGATCCAAAGGTTTCTCTTACGTTTTGTTTTCTGATAAGCAGTCCGTGTCATCCATAATGGTTTTCTGGTGTAGTCACCCGATGTAGTTTGATGTTTCCTTGTTGGGATATGTTTTTTCACAGCATCGGTTATGTTTTTTTCTATGATGTTTGTCATCTCTTGTGTTATTAGTCCTGCTAGCTCCCTTTTCCACTCAATATCAAGTGCATTCCTCAAACTCTCGTAATCCCCTCTGTTGTAGTTTGGAGTAGTTTTGTTCATTGGCGGAGAGCTTGGGGTGAATAGAAAGTCCGCAGAAATGCCAGTGTGATCACTTGCTCCCAGGGGGTCCAATCTCAGCATGTTCACTATCATCTCCCTTTCATTTGTGAACACTAGGTCATCTAGTGTTGGTGTCTGTTGGCTTCTGTACCGTGTTGGTTTTGTGATGTGTTGGAAGAGATAGGAGTCTCGGACACATTCTTCAAATTTGGACTGAGGGCTACTTGTGTTCACTCTTTCTGGCAGCTCTGGTGCAAGAGTCCATGTGATGCCAGGGTGATTAAAATCCCCTGCTATCAACTTGTGTGAGCAGGCAGTATTGGCTGCCCAGATTAGCGTTTCATGCAGATTAGTTTCATATTGTAGTGCTACTTCTGGGCTGCCGCTACGGTAAACACATCCAATCAACAGTTCTGAGTTTCTTGAACCATTAACTATTATCCACACAGAGTCATTATAAGTGTTTGTTAATATGGGGATTGTCCGTTTACTATTGAGGGTACTTCGCACATAGACACTGACGCCTCTAGTATTGGTTACATGTAGGTCATTGGTGTAAAGGTTGTATCCTGGGATGTTCATTGTTGGTATATCTGGTATTTGACCAAACTTTGGTTTTATTTTAGTCAATAGTATTATATCATATTTGTCATTAATGGTGAGTTCTATCAGCTCTTCATACTTACTGAGTACAGAGTTGTCTACATTTGTGTAGTAGACACGGAGTCGCTGATCTGTGTTATTTCCCCCCTTCTTATTGTCCATTTTCTTGTAGGTTGGGCTTTTCTTGTTTCCTGGAGTTTTGTATATAAGTTTTTTTTTAATGCTCTTGCTGTGCCTTTGTCAAGTCAGGTCTAATGTACAGTTGGACACAGGAATTGTGCTACAGCCCAGGTGAAATATACTTGTCCCATTTGAGTAACCAGTGTCTATTATCAGGTAGTTGTTTTTTATTATCATCCTCAATACTGACTTCTGCCCTTGGTGTCTCCTATTTGGCACTAAGGAACTTGATATTGGGAGAAATTGATCATCTTTCACTTGGGCTATACCTCGAATTCCTGTGTCCAACTGTACACTTGTTGGTTGTATATGTCATTGCTGCTATGTCGCAGCTTTGTAGCCATGGCTAGGACCTGCTTTTTTTCAGCTAGACTGTCAAATTTCACCAGGGTTGGTCTTGGTTTTCTGTTCAATGTGTTTGTGTTGTTACCAAGCCTGACAATCTCTGTTATGTTTACAATAACCTTGAATTCTTCCCTGATCATGTTCTTAATGGCATCTTTATCAGGCTCTTCGGTATCCCCTTCAGGCACATTAAACATGACTAGGTTCAACTTCTTTTCTTCAATAGCTTTGAGTTCCATTAGATTTTGCCTTAACTGTACTACATTGTCATCTCTTGTCCTTCCATTATCAGTTTTGTTGTGCTCTGGACCTAACTTAGTTGTGAATTCTGCTTGAATTCCTGATTTAATCTGTGCTAACTCCTCCTTCACCATCTCTCTGATGTCATTCTGGACAAAAATGCTTATTTGTGCCTTAACTTCAGTACCTATACAGTCTTTTAGTCCATTTATATCACTCCTAATTTCCTGTATTTCTTACTTTGATTTTGATTCTATATCCTTAATTCTATTCTGTCCCTCTGCCAGTACTTCCACTACTCTCTCCATTTGATCTCCTTGTTCCACTTGATTAGCCAATATTTTTTCATTTTGTTTCTCCATTTTCATAATTTTATTGTGCAGCTTGGCACTACCTCTGCCACAGTACTGACAGTTTTATTATAAAATTTAGTTTTATATAACTGACCCCTGACATAAGTTAGGGGTTTGTTTACGTTTTTAATCCTACATGCAGACGGTGTCGGTACAGGTAAGTTTGTGGTGTAACTTGTGTCTGTTTATGTTAGGTTAGGTTACTGTTGTATGGGGTATGAAAACTGGGCATATCTCGAAAACGGGGCATTTCCGAGAGAAACACCATTGAAGAAAATAGTCTTAGAATGGTCCTAATTAGTGGTAAAACATACTAATATATATGTTTTACTGAACCCAGGTTTACTGTAAATTTACCAAAAACACATCAGACTCACTAACACCAGACATCCACACCTACACCTCCATATACACACACCTGTTTGGGAACCTGGGCACCCCTATGGGCCCTCAAGAGTTGAAGGTGGCTTGCCTCGGCAGTCTCCAGGGTGCCCTGTTGCTCCTTATGTTGTGTGGTGACACGGGGGCTCTGATCAACCCTGGCCCCCATGGGTAAAATACGAGGATGCGATCTGTTCCAATTTTTTATATCTTATTGGAATATTTTTACAATTTGCCACAACTCCATTTCGAAAATTTTACTAATGTATTACCAGTGTTTATATTTCACTATTACAAACAACTTTTCTATATACTATTTCTTCTGCAAATGCTGCATAACAGTAGTTACCTCTTATAGTTAGGTCCCGGTAGTCTGCCCAAGTTAGGTCCCGGTAGTGTCCCAGTCCAGATTAGGTTAGGTCAGGTCAGGTGAGGTCTGACTAATTTCTACTGTATATTTTTTCCTGCTTAGGTCCCGTTAGTCTGCCCAGGTTAGGTCCCGGTAGTCTGCCCAGGTTAGGTCCTGGTAGTCTGCCCAGGTTAGGTCCCGGTAGTCTGCCCTGGTTAGGTCCCGGTAGTCACACTATATCCTTCTAGGAAATATATTTTTTTCCAGTGAAATCCTGTTGTGGCAACTTGTAAAAATTTACCATATTTTTTCCTAGATCACTTTATAAAGCTGTTTTATAGCATTTAGAGTTGTTTTTAGATGGGGGAAATCACTTGTTATGCCCATATCCCTTACCCAACAATCTTGGGGGAGGCGTTGGGAACCGGGGGTTTTGGGTGGGGGAAAAACGCGTAATCCGAGCCAACTTAAAAAAATTAACCTGACCTGACCTAACCTAACCTAGACTGGGACAGACTACTGGGACCTAACCGGGGCAAACTACCGTGATCTAACCGGGGCAGACTACCGGGGTTAAAGTATATAAGCAATCCTTCTAATTTAGGTTAATGTCAATATGCAAACATATTAGTTAATTATATATACAATACCGTCATGAAGGTTTAAGTTGGTGCTCGGATTTAGTTTCGTCACAATATAAAATTTCATGTAAACAAACATGGTGAATAGCACCGAGCGAATCCTATTATTAAGGTACGCATAACTCACGTTTCGCTCACAACCCCTCATTTATATTTGTACCATTGAAAAGGTCATGAACAGGACATTATTATGTTTTAAAATTATTACAGTGTACCTAGTTTTATAAGAACGCATCCTCGTATAATATCCCCCCGGGCCCCAAAGTACCCATGTCAGCTCTGCCGGCGGGCGGTTAAGTGGGGCTAGCGGGCCATCCAGTGTGACCGCTGCTGTGAGGTTTCCCAGCATGCAGGCTGGTATCATGTCAGCTGTGTTGGGGGCTTCACAGCGGCGTTCGACGGATTTGAGGGTCAGCCTTTCATGGATCTGCTGGGATTGTGGTGTGCCCAATTTTACCTCCTCCCTTTTTCACTCCCCAATACACCACAACAATGGATACAGTTTACTAAACACCACCACTTCATCTCCACCACCATCCACAACCCACAACACACCTTCACCATTAGATAGGATCACCTGACGTTTAGGTAGACTTAACAGTGATAATTCCTCCCCTACACAAAACCGACAACAAGACATGACTTCCCTTAACCCAGCATCATCCATTCCTCTACCAAACCATTCTACACCCAACCAGACTCTCCATAGTACCAGCTCATTCTCCATAACACCAATCACCATCCCTAATAGATCATCCATCCTCACACCCCATTCCACCATCAACACCACACTCGACTCCATCACCCATAAAAATCTGTCTTCCCTCTGCACCCTTGTCATCAATTTCCGAAGCATCATCAATAAAAGAGCCGCCTTTCACCAAACCCTCCAGACTTATGACCACGACATCATTATAGGGACAGAGACCTGGCTCACACCTGACATCCACGACAGTGAAATCTTCCCGATGGACAGTCCCTATAATATGACCCTACACAGGAAGGACAGAATAGACGATAAACATGGTAGAGTCCTAATTGCGACAAAGCCAGGACTAGTTGCGACCCCAGCCACCGAACTGAACGCGGACTCTGAAATTATATGGACTAAAATACAGATGCAGGGCTGCAGGACACTCATTATAGGATCATTTTATCGTCCCCCAAATTCAAACTTAGAATTCCTGCAGACCCTTGACGATTGCTTATCTAAAATTGACCCCTCCAAAAATATATGGTTGACTGGTGACTTTAACCTACCGGACATAAACTGGACAGCACAGGCGACACTAGACAATTCCACCCATGAAAGCAACTTACTATTACAGACTGATAGGAAACTCTTACATGAAAACTTTGACATCATCAACACCCACTCACTTACCCAAACAGTACTCGAACCAACACGCACACAAGTCAGTGTAGAAAGACATAATCCTAACATAAGACACGGGGTCACATCCAACATATTAGACTTATTTCTCACAAACAACATTACCTTAATTAGACGGACACGAGTACTACCTGGTCTCAGTGACCATGAGATGGTACTCATTGACGCAAACATCAAACCAACAACACAAAAACAATTACCCAGGACAATTTACATGTACAACAGAGCTGACATGGGTGGCATTACCCAAGACTTAGTTGAATTTTGTGACTTGTTCCTTGACTCAGACTCAATGGCCAGTTCTGTGGAAACAAACTGGACCAGACTTTGTGACTTTATAGGTGACACAATGGACAAGCACATACCCATGAAAACTGTCACACATAACCGGTCATTACCTGTTTACTTTATTTACCGTACTTGGATTTGGATGTGCTTAGAGAATGTTAACCCTGAATCCACAATCACGCCCAGGTCTTTTTCCTCCATGGTTTCCATTATATGGTGATGAGTAATATCCTCTAGGAGCTTTGTGTACTCCAGCCGAGGATTTGAAATGCCTAGATGCATTGTTTTACATTTAGGCCTAGTTGAATTAAAGTTCATATTCATGTTCTTAGCCCAACTTTGGAAATGAGTCAGGTCCTGCTGTAGCATTGGGGTGCTTGGAGGATCATGTGTCGGCCTTTGCTTTATTACAGAAAACATCTTTGTTTCATTTGCATACATCAAAGTTGTGTTGTGCAGGTTATCTGGTAGGTCATTCATGAACAGCATGAACAAAAGAGGACCCAGTACCAATCCTTGTGGGTCACCACTAATGACACTCACACTGTCAGAAGTTTCCCCATTGATCTTTACAGATTGCTTACGTCCTGTCAGGAAATTTTGTATCCACTGCTTGAGATTTTATGTGATGCCATATGCTGGAAGTTTTGCCATAAGGTATACATGCGGCACAGTATCAAATGTCTTAGCAGTCCGTGTTGTGATAAAGCTTCTGTCTAGTGATTCAGTGCATCCGATAGGTTGGTAACAGTTGATATCCCTGTTGTTGATTTGTAAGCAGGTATTGCAGAATGATGTCCAATATAATCTTCTCAATGAGTTTACATATCCCTGGTTGTCCCTGATTCCTGAAGGGATCCATTGTGCAGGTTAGAATAGGGTTGGTTCATCTTGTGAAAAGAAATTATTACTGTACCTCCCTCATTTGTTCCTGTCAAAAATGCACTTTTTTCCTACTAAGTAAATGACATTAGACACACGGGGTCGATTCCACAGTGGTATTTGTTTGTTAGCTTCCCAATCAACCACACTTGTAAGGCTTCATTATTTTCCAAAAGCCCAATAACCACATTCACTGCATAGTTTACTCACCAAATTAATTCAATAATTCACCCATAAGTTATTTACACGGCTAACATTCTTTCATTTGCGTGCTTACAAACCACAACGAATGACTGGAATTGACCCACGATCTGCATACTGTCCAGCATTTATTAGTAAATATTTGGTGTACACTACTTTGTTGTGGGCTGCATTACATTTACTATAAGATATGAGCCAAGGACTTAAGAAGTGGGTAGGCACAAGGTACCGGTATGGACAGGTGAGAACTTATTACTGTATAGTACTAGAGAGAAAATATATACAGTTAAACCTCGTTATAACGGATTTCGGTTATAACGGACATAATCAACTGGAGTTTTTTCTTCTGAATTTTGGTTTCTCTATTTTTTTCTATTATATTTTTTACATTATACAGTAGGTATATTATTTACACATCATTACATACCTATTATGTATATATACAGTTGACTCTTGAATAAATCTGAGGAGTTCTTATACAAAACGAGCGAAATCATAATGAACATGTCACGAAATGATATCACTGTCGTCTGCGAAGCGTGGGTGTGTGTGTGTGTGTGTTGCCACCACTTCTCCCTCGCTCCTTCGCTATAACGGTAAAAGGCTATAACGGACACACTCCCCATTAGTCCGTTATAACGATGTTTAAGTGTACATTTTTGCAAGGACAAAGAAAAAATGCTGTAAAGTAGAGATTCAGAACAATTTGTTTGATTATGATAAGGCACAGTACTGGTATGTATGTGTGTTTATTTTGTATGGTTACATCCTGGTAAGATATCTCAGTAAGTGCTTGATAATCTCTATATATTCTCATTAGGTTAGATCAAGTCAGATTCTAGAGTACTGTGTACTGATAATCCGGGTAACTGTGCCTGTCTTCCTGCTTCTTAATGATAGTCCTACACAGTTTTGATAAAATCATCTAGCTTTATGGTGATATACTGGTAGTACTTCAGTGGTGGAGATAGCATTGTGATGAACACTACTACAGACATAATATGTTGTGTGGACTGCATGGAGCTTTGAACAGTGCCTCAAACTGTGTTGCATACATCTTTCAAAGACTGCATCTTCAGTTTGTTTCACAGGCAAACTCAATGGGAACAAATTGTTGTATCAGACATTGTGGGATACAGTGCCAGCTGGACTGTGGGCAAATTGAAGAGGGCGAGAGAGGCTAGTGCCTATGGCAATGCTAATTTAGGCAACCCTAAAAAAGTTTCAAAATTAATATTTCCCATATTTATATAATATACCTCTATATAAACTTTTGTTCTTGAAAGTGTAATTGTAAACATGTACTTAAATAGCATATTTTTAATTTATATATTTCAACCATAGGGAATGCAACACATGAATATGTGAGGAAGGCAGATTGACTGTGGTGGTGTCTTGCTGCTGTTGCTCATGATCATTGTGGGGTGAGTAATAATCACAATAGTAGTATAGAACAAATCAATCATAACTTGTCCCCCCCTAACGGAACCGCCTTGCCGAGGTGGGGGGGGGCTTGTGTGTATCTGAGACCTGGCGAGCTAGACTAGAGGGGGCTCTGGCCCCTGCTCTGCCCCGATATTGGGGAGAGAGGGCTTCCCATGCTAGGAAGGTCGTCAGTGAGAGACCAGACTAAATAGTTCCCATCTTTCAGTTCTTCAACTATCCTTCTTTTCATTTTATTTCCTTCCTGCTTGCTGTCACACCTCTCTATCACCTTTTTCTGGCGCTATAGGACCTCGATGTTGCGGCGCCTAATATCCATCAATCAATCAATCATAACTTGTCAGTAGTATGGTTCATTACAAGGAACAGTAGATTAGGTTGAGATTTTGAAAAATATCCTGTGAATGGTTTTGAGATGTAACATGTGAAGTCTATCTGAACACTGCAGTCTTCTGACATACAGGTGGTAGCTAGGGTGTGGCAACCTGAGGTGGCACTTCGTTATCAAGAGGAGGGCATGCAGGGTGATGGAGACAATGACAAGATGTTTTTGCTTGGGCACCCAAGTCTTGCGAGGACTGCGACATCGTCCATATCTCTGCTGTTTCGTCATTGTACCCCTCACCATTGCTGCTCTCCTGATTCTTCTTTACCATCTTGTACTCATCATTTATACCTACCAGTGAGTTCTTTTACCCACCTCATAATATTTACCAAGATCTGAGGTAATAATAAATTGGACATGTGGAGAGAATTTATAATAGTGGTGTATTTAAATAATGTTGTAGGACCTGCTAAGAGAGGCAGATCAAAGTTATAGATATAAAAATAAACTCAACTCCAGAAACTTACATTAAAATAAATATAATTGTCAGTACAATTCCATTACCAAAATTATACCGGTAATACAGTAACTATTAAGAAGTATTTTAACTCTAGTAACTAGGCTAACTGTTTTCCTAGGTGAAATTTGTATCATTCTCTCTGTTACGGTACCAGTGAAATGGGAAAAAGTTATAATTGCAAGGTAAATTAAAGATACAGTATTGAATTAGCAAGCATATCATTAAGCTTCAGTGCCTTTGCCTACTTGTGCTGTGTATTGACATTCTAGTACTACACATCTATGCTTCAATTTGTCTCAGTCAGTGTTGTAGGTGCTGACCTATTTTGATTCAGGGTACAGTACTAACTAATGTTTATTGTGGTTCAGTGAATACGTGCTCGCCCTGCTGCCAGACTCGCCGCTGCCGCTTCAGCACTACCCATCACAAACCCATAATAGAGAGTCAGTAAGTGAGGGCAGTGACAGGATTCTCTGTCTCATCTCCACCTCACCCAAGTACCACGAGACCCGGGCACAGCACGTGGCAGCTACCTGGGCCCCACACTGCAAACGAGCCGTCTTCCTCACCACACAGAAAGACCCACTCCTCCCCGACATTCTCATCACACCAGGTGCCAACACATATAACCAGCTCTGGAACAAGGTTACACAAGGTTAGTTAGTTACCTTTGAGAATATATATGTACCATATGTTTGAATTAGTTTTCATGAGTAACTTGAGGTAAATACTGAACACTCTTTTGAAAAATTCTTTACTATAGATTGAAGGGCTATTGAATCCTCCAAACTACTGTATATTGTTACAAAACAGATGCCATATTTGTAAAATTTAGGTGATTTTTTTCCTGGCATAGATTAGAAAAATTAGGAGCCCTCTTAATTTACCAAAAAGAAGTTCACCCTTTAATTGCTGTTTATATCTTATGTAACTCCATTTTATATGTAGATTCATCTTATGTTTTGTAAATGTTAAATGTCTTTCATGAAGATTTACAATAGCTAATGTACTTTCTGTGTGTCTTTTGCCTCTGGAGTAATATACAGTGACTCCTGTGAGACATTGCTCCTCTTATAAAACACACTCATTAATAAATATTTACAAGATTTCGTTCATACACATGAAAGATTATTGAATACTGTAGTTTGCCTCAGTTCACATTTCCATTTGTCTTTGATCTCTCGTCATCCAGCCTCAGACAAAATACTTTTTAAGTTTGAATTCTGGATTTCTTTATTGTAGGGATGCAATCTTTAGTTTGCACACATCTGCCATGTTATGTATTCCTTATATAAAATAAAAGATATATTAATTTTCACTAAGTCAGTACAGTGACAAAGTTTCTCTTGATTGCACAGGGTTTGAATGGGCTTATAATCACCGAGATGAGTTTGACTGGGTGGTAAAGGCAGATGATGACACCTTCCTGCTTGTAGAGAATCTACAAGCAGCAGTGAGGGGCCTTGACCCTCTCCAGCCTCAGGCTACGGGGGTCCACCTCCGCACCTGGGACAGAGTAAGATACTGTATAATTAAGATTGAGAATTTCAAGATGGAATTTCTCCAATTATTCACTGTAGCAGGAATGAAGTCTCTGTAGACTTCAGGAGATTGGCAGCTGCTAATGAGTGATTCCAAAGATCTCTCATTGTGTTTATATGTGTTAAAGCTGAACTATGTTCACAGTCTTCAATTCAAGGAAGGCTAAGCTGCTAGCCTATTGTCACAATTACAGGTATTTCTGTTGCTGGTGTTGATGACTTTTATAACCATTCTAGTACAGTTGTAAATAAAATATATTTCATTGACTTCAAAGCTGACCTTTGTTGAATCTCTGAAAAAAAAGAAAAAAGATTATACTATAAATTTAAAGATTAACACTTGCACAATTTAGGATCATCCCATCATGGTGCTATATTGTTACCTATGCTGTACTGTATATTGTATATGTATAGTATTAAGTGGCACTGAAAGCATGGAACTTCCAGGGCAGCACCTACTTGAATGGAGGGGCTGGGTACGTGTTGAGCCGTGGGGCCGTTATAAAGCTGGTGGAATCGGGGCTGCAGAAGCACCAGTGTGATCACAATCTCAGCTTGGGAACTGGAGAGGATGTCAACATGGCAGATTGTCTTGCTTACTTGGGTGAGTATTACTGAGGGTGTTAAAAACAGGAGAGTGTGAGGATTCCCTTGATTATAACATGAGAAAAAACTTGTATCTACCATTGCATTTTACTCTTGCAAGAAACTGAAAACCAAAATATTTTTATTCAGGATTCTGTTATTCACTGCCATTCTGGTTGAAGCATCTACTGGGTCTGTGTTGTATGACAAGTGTTCAGTACTGTATGTTGGCATAATATCAAGAGTCATCTGTATAACCACCCACTTTTCATCAAATATAGGCTACTATTTATGGCCAAGTATAGAGGGTACAGTATGACAGAAGATATGAATAATTGAGAAAGCAAAGCAAAAAAGCTTAGGGAGAACAAAAAACTATTTTGGAGAGAGGTAAGCAAAGAAAGAGGGAAAAAAAAAACCTGGCAGTGTGAGAATGAAGAGAGAAGATGGAAAGTTAGTGAGGAGCAGGGAGGGTTCAGAAAGGGTGGGGGATGTGTGGACCAAATATTTGCACTAAAATCGATAGTGGAGAAATATATAGGGAAAGGTAGGAAGTTGTATGCTGCCTTCATGGACTTGGAGAAGGCATACGATAGGGTTGATAGGAGAGCTATGTCAGAGGTGTTGAAAATATATGGTGTTGGGGGATCTTTGCTGGAAAGCATTGAGGCTTTTTATGCAGATGCAAGGGCATGTGTGCGGGTGGAGGGTGATCTGAGTGAGAGTTTTAATATTAGTGTGGGGCTGAGGCAGGGATGTGTTATGTCACCATGGTTGTTTAATATATATATGGATGGGTGTATGAGAGAGATGAAAGGCAAAGTGAATGGTGTGGGGGGTGAAGTTGAGGCTGAATGAAGTAAATTGGTCCTTGGCGGCAAGTTTGTTTGCGGATGACACTGTGCTGATGGCTGAGAGTGAAAGGGAGTTACAGAGAGTGGTGGATGAATTTCAGACTGTATGTAAACGAAGGAAACTGAAGGTGAATGTGGGTAAAAGTAAAGTTATGGTATTTGAGAGAGCAGAAACGGAAGTGATTGACTTTGCTACACCCTACAGAGTGGAAGTACCAACTGGGACAAAGTGTGAGATAACTCTGAGGGGTGAGAGGATGGAGGAAGTGAAGGGGTTTAAGTACCTGGGGACAGTTATGTGTAAACATGGAAGTATGGAAGGAGTAAATTAGGGAGAGAGCAGTGAAGGGTAGACAGGTCATAGGATCACTGGGGAGGATAATGAAGAGTGGAAGTGTGAGTATGGAAGTGAAAAGGGGACTATGAAATAGTATAATTCTGCCAACACTGACGTATGCGTCGGAGACTTGGACATGGAGTAGGGCTCATCAGTCGAGAATAGGTGCTGTGGAAATGAGTTATCTGAGAGGTGCATGTGGACTGACAAGGTGGGATGGAGAAAGTAATGAAAGTGTGTATAAGAGATGTGGTATGAGTGAGAAGGCAATCGGTATTGAGTGTGGAGTGGTTGAGAGAGTGAAACGTAATACTTTGAGGTGGTTTGGACATGTAGAGAGAATGCAAGGTGAGGAGTTTGTAAAGAAGATATATGGAAGTGAAGTTGTGGGACGTGGTGTGAGAGGCAGAACAGAGTGGAAGAGTATGTAAAGGAGAGAAACGTGAGGGGGAGGGGAGGGCTGGACCAAGTAAGGAGGGAGTGTTTGAACAGGAAAGACTGGAGACCTTTCTGCTGTGGCCACCCCCTTAGGGGGAGTTCCCGGAGGGAACGAGGCGTCAGAGCTATAGATAGATAGATAGAAGATGGAGTCAATGTGAGTGGAAGTTAGGCTGTGAAAGAGGTGTGGAAAAGGCATTTTGATCAGTTGATGAATGAAGGGATTAAGGGACTTTTACTGTAATACATAAATACAGAAAATGAGTAAAAGAAGAAAAGAAAACAAATAATGTACTGAATGCAACATTAGTTTAAGGATAAAACAATTATTTTAGCAGTACTGTACTGTAATGTACAGTAGTTAATATTTAAGTTTTACAGTTCAATAACCCTAAGTTTCTCATTCATATCAACATAAGTTTATTTGCAGTAAGATACAGTGCACTAGGCTATATAGTAGAGGTTGAGTGGCTTGTGGATGTGTTAGGACGTGGATTATTACATTCAACTAAACCATCGATGAGTCAATTACAGTACATAACAATGGTGAATTATTGTACATTGTAGGCTTCATTGCTTTAATCATTATGTATGTCGTATTATTACCATTTGTACAGGTCACGCTACATTAGCTACATACTTGTATAGTTATGTATGGTGCATGACAATAGAAAACGGATGTTACTTGTTTGGAAAATATACTATTTCCCACTCCATCAGGAGATGACGCTCCGCATGGCCTCCCTCAATATTATTAAACACTATAATAGTTATTCAACTATCCAGAAATATCAATTTTCCGGACTTTTAAAAATCCCCGTGGATGCTCAATAATGGAAAATCTACTGTATAACTCTGCTGGAATTGTCAGAGAGTTTGTACCTGCCTTCTTTACAAACTAATAATTTCTCTGAACATTTATGCAGTGATGCACTTCTCACATAACTGAAGCAATATTCAGTATGTGATAAATATGTATAAAAAAGTATATAAATACATTACCTCCAGTATATTGTAGTGAAGATATATGTGGATGTGTATCACCAGGGGTGGAGCTCCTGGACTCCCGAGATTCTTCAGGGCGCCATAGATTCAACATTTACCCACCCCAGGAATTGGTTGACCCACGCCAGGCTCACAACATCAGGCATCTCTGGCTCAAGCAAATATCAATTTTTCCTTATAAGTTTGTAAGTTGTCAATTATATTGAAGTATCTGATTTCTCTATACTGTTCACACAGAGAAACACAGCATGTATGTAAACACAGCATTAATTTATTATTGTACTTTATTATATTGCCTTCTCTAGCATCCACACATGCCATTGAGTTACATTTTACAGTTGCTTTCAATGTTGGGTGCCATATTAATATACAGCTGGAAGGTTACACCAACTCCTTTGATATTCAGATTGGTTTTTGACTGAGTATTTAACTCAAATGCATTACCAGTATGTATAATTACTATATATTGCCAAAACAAACTGCTGTGTTGTTAAGGTGTGACATAATAATTGTTATTTAACCACTAAGATCATTTTTATACCTACAGGGTTATGCTGAGCTGAGTGACGAAGTGATCAGCTTCCATTATGTGGACTCCCAGAGTATGTATTTACTTTACTACCTGGTGTACCTACTAAACCCCCAGGGTAATCTTCGCTCCTATTCGCCGTCACCACTCCAACCTACCCCACAACCAGCATCACTATCAAAAAGTCCACCAGTCTACCCTTAAGAACTCCACTATCACCTGATATTAGTGTGGCGGGAAGGTGCATTGGTTTACCCTCCTTGTTAGCTGTATATTTATCTTCCATAAGTCTTGGTAGCTATTGCAAGTATCGGCCCACTGGCTATGTTGCTATGGTAGAATGAGTGAAAACATTCCTTTCAACGGCAGCTGTATTTCCTAAGTTTACAATTCGCTCTCACATACTCTTCAACTCTGTTCTGCCATCTAACCGGAGGTCTGCCTCTCACACCAGGTCCCACAACTTCACTATCGTACACCTTCTTTATATTTTATCATATTTATATATTTAATATTAGTGTAGGGCTGAGACAGGATTGTGTTATGTCACCATGGTTGTTCAATATATATATGGATGATTGTATGAGAGAGATGAAAGCCAAAATGAATGGTCTGGGGGTGAAGTTGAGGCTGAATGAAGTAAATTGGTCCTTGGCGGCAAGTTTATTTGCGGATGACACTGCTGATGGCAGAGAGTGAAAGAAATTTACAGAGTGGTGGATGAATTTCAGTCTGTATGTAAACGAAGGAAACTGAAGGTGAATGTGGGTAAAACTAATGTGATGGTGTTTGAGAGAGCAGGAACTGAAGTGATTGACTTTGCTACACCTTACAGAGTGGAAGTACCAACTGGGACGAAGTGTGAGATAACTCTGAGGGGTGAGAGGATGGAGGAAGTGAAGGAGTTTAAGTACCTGGGTACAGTTATGTGTAAACATGGAAGCATGGAAGGAGAAATTAGGGAAAGAGCAATTAGGGGTAGACAGGTCATAGGATCACCGGGGAGGATAATGAAAGGTAGAAGTGTGAGTCATGAAACTACGAAATAGTATAATCCTGTCAACACTGACATATGCATCAGAGACATGGACATGGAGTAGGGCTCACCAGTCAAGAATAGGTGCTGTGGAAATGAGTTACTTGAGAGGTGCATGTGGACTTACTATGTGGGATGGAGAAAGTAATGAAAGTGTGTATAAGAGATGTGGTATAAGTGAGAAGGCAATTGGTATTGAGTGTGGAGTGGTTGAGAGAGTAAAGCGTAATACACTGAGGTGGTTTGGACGTGTAGAGAGAATGCAAGGTGAGGAGTTTGTAAAGAAGGTGTATGGAAGTGAAGTTGTAGGACCTGGTGTGAGAGGCAGACCACCAGTTAGATGGCAGAACAGAATGGAAGAGTATGTAAAGGAGAGAAACGAGAGAGGGAGGGGAGGGCTGGATCAAGTAAGGAGGGAGTGTTTGAACAGAGAAAGATGGAGACTCTTCTGCCATGGCCATCCCCTTGGGGGGAGTTCCCGGAGGGAGCGAGGCATCAGAGTTATAGATAGATAGATAGATTAATCATATATTTATTTTATTTTATATATAATTATTTATATATATATATTTTATCGTATTGTTTATCATTTTTAACCCTCTTGTAAAAGTAACAACAGTAGCTATTGTATTTCACTGAATTTGACTCAGTTAATCACTAACTACCATCCTTTTATCTGAATATTATGGGTCTTAGATATGCAGCTTATGATTTTATTTTAATATCTTGTTTTGAATATTTCACAAATATCTAATGATAAATTGATGAACAAATGCTACTTTTGATCTTGTGAGGGTATCAATTATAATAATTATTACCGGTAGTTGTTGATGTAGTTCCCCAGACTGTCTGGTCGAGCAGTCCTGAATCTGGTTGACTGAAGCCATACAGATGCTCGGACCCCCAAATGGGAGTCAGGGTGATAGTGAGATCTGTTTCTTGGTAGGCAACAGACAAGGGGACTGTTGGTTCACAGGTATATACCCGTGAGCCAACATTCCCACCGTCTATAGTCTTCCCTGTTGTACCACCCAATCGGGCGATCTCGTCAGCTACCCAGAAGAAATGAGAAATGAGACAGACAGAACAGGCCAGGGTGTGGTAGAGGATGCCAAATTCCTCATTTCTGGATAGAACCAGCCCTCACCAGTGGGAAGGGGTGATAGAGAGGTGGGACAGCAAGTACAAAGGAAAGAAAAGGAACGGAGGGATACTTGAAGAACTGAACAGGATTGGCTGGGGCCGAAGGGACGCCATAACCCTTAAAGTACTGCCCACGTATGTCACCACAGGCAATACTTCCCTTACGGGGATTATTACCGGTAATCATGTCTAATTTTATCTATTTTTTATTGACAGTGAAATATCTACATTATTTTTAACTAGGGCTAATGACCCTGTTTTCATTAAATTTTATTAAATTGAAGACTTGAGTGCCATTGCCTTCCAGCTAATTGGAAGAACTGGTGCTTCTGACCAACAAATAACCAGATTATTATTATTATTATTATTATTTACTTCAACGAAAATCACTAAATTGTTTGACATCACTTTTTAGTGCAGGCCTTGGTTGTACTTGTCCTTCTTAACTAACTTGGCCTTAACCATCGCAGCAGGGGAAAGTTTAAGTCATCATCATGTTAGAGCTGATTCATCTTTCAGTAGTCCAGGATGCATTTTTTTCAGTCCTGCAAAAGTGATTTTGTGGTTCTTCAGCACTCCTCTCCTTAGAATTGCATCAGTTTCCTTAGTAATTTTTCTTGGGTGTCCAGACCCATGCTTCCTGGGTGGGATATTGCAGTGATGTGTGACTCGGGCAGCAGCCTTGAGACGTTTGATGGTGGAAGCGTTTCGTCCCATACGACAAAAACGTGTCTCTAAGTTTTCCTCAGGGTGAAAATGCTGGCCTTCACATCTGACATCTTGGCAGACATGATGAGGAATGTGGAGAAGATATGATAGAGAACAAAAGAAGGTGGTTGATAATACTGTCATCAAGAAGTGGTGCTGAGAAGGAGAGCAGTACACCCTTTCATAACCATAGCTCTGCCAGTACTGGTCATAAATCATGCTTTGTTTTAGTGGCAGTAGCCGCGGTACACCAGGGGTGGGGTGCTTTTTTTTGCGTAATACAGTACAATGATTCAATGTGTTTTGTGGGGAAATATTATAGCCAGACATATTATATTGTCAGATGTATTGTAATTGCAAATTTCTGACAAGGCTGGTTCCTGCTCATATATCTTGCTGCTGGAATGCAATATTCCCAGCTCACCAAGAAATTAGAAACTTATGTTAATGATAGCTTTTCTGTATTATTATGGTGGCCAGATATTGTAATCATTACTGTCATTCTGTTATGTCCTTATATTTGTTAATACTTTCAACTGCATAATAACCATACCAGATAATTTTATATACAGAATTTGTGATGTCAGAAGTGTGAATGAGAAAGTAAGCTTCTGGAGTGGTTGAGAGAATGCCAAAGAGCTATAGAATGATTGTGATGGGTGTATGAATGGTACGGTTGGAATAGGTCCACTAAATGGTTAAAGGTGCCTGCAGTGAATTATAATGGAAGGAAATTGATTGATACTTGCAATGAGAGAAGACTGTGTACACTGTACAGTATGTGTAACTCGTATTTTCAGTATAAAGTAGTGCACAAATATACAGTATTTAAGTGTATGAAAGTGAATTGAGTCTGATAGAATACAGTATTGTATGTTGTAGTAGAGAGGAATATGTTGAAGTTTGTTTGTGATAATAGAATGGTGCGGTGCGAGGATAGAGTGGTTGTTTGTCTGTAAGATGTTTTTAGAAAGTGGATGGCATAAGCAGCACAGCAGGAGCGAGTGAGGAAAGGTAGTAAAGGTAGGGAAATGATAGAAGGAAATTAAGCTTGAAGGCTTGTTGTAAGTTTACAAGGATAGCTTGCTTATGAATGCCAAAGAAGTGTGTGATGAGGCCAAATCTCTGAATGCCCAGAAAGGTATCGCATGGTGAAAGGTATGTTGTGAGTAGGTTACATGATCAAAAAGATGAAGAACATTTTCTGAGAAGGTATAAACAAGTTGAATGAAAGGACAATACAAGAGTGCCAAGAATAGTGTAAAGGCCCGTCCACACGATCGAGCAGTGCTCTCGAACACAAGCAAGCTGTTTGCCTGTCGACTGTCTTGCTGCTTGTGTACGAGAGTACACCAGCAAACTGCCTGTGCTGGTGGTGGTTCCAAATCACCGAACACTGCAGCTATTATTATTAGTATTAGTATTAGCCAGTCTTTACACCATTTGTCTTTCTGTACTGTGTTCTTTTTCTTCCTCACACACATAGCAATTATTATGTCAAACACGTTCGTTTGGACACCACAACAATTGTGCCCGCCGCGTGCACAAGCGGTAAGCCCGTCGACGGGCCTTTAAGAGTGATTTTGAGGGGCAAAGAAGGGCAATGCCAAGAAGATAGTTTAATATGGTGAGTGATTGTGCAAAAATACACGGAATGAGAATGGATGAAGCAAAAGAACTTGTGCATAATAGACAAGAGTGGAAGAAATGTGGTAGGAAAAGTGTATGTTAGGAATGGTAAACTGCTTTTAACTTTCAGTCCATAGAAAAGCTCCTTTCATCAGGGTTACAAGAAGGGAGTTTAGTTGTGGATGCAAGAACTTGTGAGTGGAAGCCAAGGATTTCGTGGATAAAAGGGGTTGGATATTAAATGTGACCCATTTTAAAGGCATTTTGTCTTTCTTTATTCTTTAATTTTTCCACCCCTGGTACTGGAGCCTCATCCCTTGAAAAGATGGAAATCGGGTATTGATGATATAGATATTTATTTTTAAGTGTACAATTTTAATTTAACTGTATTACTACCCTGTGTTATATTTTATTGTAATACTGTAATTCTGTACAGTAGTACCTCAGGGACCTACCCAGCCCCAGGATTTGTACTGTACTGTAGTAGTGATATTAAATGTGAGGCAGTATGGGGTAGAATATTAGTTTCCCCCATACTGAGATTTTACTTGATTAGGTAAAAATATAATCACATGAATATTTTAATTCTGTTTGTCTTTTAATTTTTAGCACCTTGTGACACTGGCAGCTCAGACACTGGTTCCTTTTTAAGTAGTATTTTATACTTAGACATTGAAGTTGCATACTTTAGAAGAATCGGAAAACCTTCACTTCTTCTGCAAGATAAGTTCACACATCCATTACATGTTGCATCATTTATCCTTGGAGAAAGGTGCCATATCATGAACTGTTACTGGAATAAAACTTTTTCTCAGTACCGTACTCATTTCCTTTATACCTTTCATGATCCTCTCTACAATCCTATGGGTCATATTATTAAAAGACGTTTAGTCACTATTATACCTCCATGGTTGTACTTTTTTTTTTTTTTTAAATCCTGTAACCTCCAGTAGGATACTGATATCTATTAACTCATTGTGGCAATCTACACCAAACTGAAGGAAGTTGTCTGGAACAGACAAAAACTCGTATAAGAGTTTGACAGCTTCTCGATCAGTTCCTTAATTAATTAAAGGGGGTATCACACTAGCACCGCCAGTAAAAATACCTTGGGGAATAATGAACCACATAATATAATTCCACAACAAAAACATTTCTGGCAACACTTCAACTCACGACCAGTGTTGCCAGGTGCAGGGAAATTTCTCTATTTTAGGGAATTCAGAAGTCCACACAGGGAAATAATATAAAGTTCGTTCAAGAGTAAGCAGGGTAATTTCTACCAGATGAAATGCCTAAAAGACCAATTAGACCATCATTGTTCAAGAATAATTAATTAAACGGGGAATAATTGAGGTAAAAAGGGAAATTCTAATGTTGAAGTGAGGGTAATTTGGTATAGCACATCTGGCAACACTGCTCACGACGCCATTCCAGCCACTAGGGAAGGTTTCAAGTCGAGTGAGACCCCAACTGAAATGCCACAATTTACCCTTCGTATGTGTATATATCTTCCATGATTGAATCTCCACGGAGTAAATAGTTGATTGATAAAGTGATAGAAATCCTTTACAAGACCAATTAAGGTAAGATAAGATGATATATGATGTGATAAAGACATGAACATTTCACCGCCATATACTAACCTATTACATACTATATAAGTTAGTTATTATGGAATTTATGTTTCTTATATACATTTCACACAAACCATGTCTGTATTAACATTGGGGAAAAGTCACAATGGTCTATATTTTAACAAGTAATCGGCGTTGCTTTCTAAATGTATGATCGTCAATCCTAAATTAAGATAATGTCGCTTAAAAAAAATATTCGTGTTGGATACGATGGTGTGGTACCGGTACGATGGCTCAATTTAAGTCAATTATATTTCTATGGAGCCTTCGTACCAGGACCACGCCATGTATGCACCACAATATGTTCTTGAATATGGCCCCATGGTTTCCAGTGTCGGCTATACGATAAAGGTTCGTGTGTAAACTTAACGTTAGGCCTAAGTTAATCTTAATAAAGTCCAGATAATGGTGATAATGTCTAAGTTAATTTCTCCTTTAATTAATGTTCATGTATATTTCCATGTGTTTGTTTTCGTGACAGTTTGCGTATATTCCTGCCAAATACAATGCCATTCATATTCTACTTTCAATATTGTATTGTATTTTATCTTGACAGTTTGTTCATACTGTAAAGTTGTTCCTTACTTTTTTTTAATCACTTGTATGTTTGCCAGATGTTGATAGGCCTACTGTATATATATATAGGCATTGTTTATGTATATTTTTGGTAACTCTATTCTATTGCCGTTTTCTATTATGATGTTCTTACCCTCTTTACCCGTTAATTTATACCTATTCTCAGACACTTTTCTTCTGTGGTATTTTCTTTGGAAATCAGGCCTTTGAAATTAGCCTGACCTAACCTAGACTGCATCAGACTACCGGGACCTAACTTGGGCAAACTACCGGGAAATAACCATGGTAAATTACCGGGATCTGGCAACACTGCTACAAAATGTCAATAGTCTAGATAAATACCATAATTTTAAGTTAAATTGAGGTACAGTAGTTGAATAGTCATAGTTCAGACTCTAAACAATGTGTAAGAATTAATTTTTCACTTAAATAATGCAGGCTTATGGCCTATATATGTATATATAACAACTGTAGATAATACACTTTGTAGTAAGCAAATATATAATGACTGTTGAACTGAAGCAAAGTTCCATGTACAGTATTTCCTTATAGTAATTATAGTCTTCATCAGTTTCTTTCTAAGAAATATTGATCTAATGTCCAACCATATTTGTTGGGTTATTCTTAGGACATATTTTATAAGTAAATGAAGTTTTGTACATTGTCCATACAGTATACTGGAACCTTATGTTGCAGAAAATGTCGTCAAGACCGCACGGTCGTGGATTTCACCATCGTGGTGGGTATGGTCACCACCGTGGTGGAAACAGGGGAGGTTACAGGGGTGGTGGAGGGCGATCAGACTACCAGCAACACCACCACCATCACCACCAACACCAACATCCCCACCAACATCCTCACCAGCACCCCCACCAACATCCTCACCCCCACCCCCACAACCACCATATGCGAGGGGGACGCTCTCCTCGTCCTGCACCTCGTCCTGGTCCCACACATAGACGTTCTGATCCAGAGAAACTGCTGGCTGCCCTAGGTCCTGATGCACAGCTGGCTCTTACCACTGCACTCATCAATACTGTTCTCAAGACATCTGTAAGATATTAAAAATGAACCTCTCTTAGTAAAGTATACAGTACTGTATAGCAGTCATATTTCGTATCATATTTAAGTAATTAACTGAGCAAGCATGTTTGCTGATGGCATTTCTCCAACAGGTTTGATTTAGAGTATCTACTGTAGCTTGTAACTTCACTTTGGTAATTTCAGAGCTCCTCATTCCATTTATTTAGTGGTCTGCCATTGTGCATATTCATGATCTTCCTTACCTAGCTGTCCTCCATACTTTCCACATTCTCAAACCACCTCAGCCACTCTGCCCTCATTACTATCACCAATATGTTGATACCAAATTTAACAAACAGCATTCCACCACTTTATTAGATTTTAGCTGTGATATTTTGACCAGTCAAGGAAAATGTTTAGATCATTCTTCAGTGCATACAAATCCTCTTGTTAGTGACTCTAGGTTAGTGTCATACAGTATGTAAATTTGCTGAAACTACTGGTTATGCCAGTGTATAATTCCACTAAACTTTGAGAACTACAGTAGTTGTATAATAGAAAAATCAGTTTTTTGCTTTATATAATTTCACTAGAAATGCATACCAGGTAATTAAAATTACAAATGATTAATAAGAAATGTAGCGCAAAAGACTCTGAATAAATTTGGCTGTGGGATCAAAGCCTTTCCCCAAATCTCCCTGGCGGTCGGAGGCCCCCAGACTCCTTGGTTCAGTAAGCTCTGGTCCCATTTCCCTGGGATGTGCTTCAGTAGCTCAGGCATATAGGACCAGCCCTTTGTTTTAATTTGTTTTTTCGACCAGAGTATACCAGGGGTCAGTGGAGCAGGAGGCCATTCTGCCCCGGGAGAACAACAACAACAACTGAGGCTACTTTTAGAAAAGGGAAGATCTTAGAAATAACAAGATTTCAAAGCTATAGATAGGTACTGTACAGTAAAAATCTGTTAATCTGACCACGGATACTCCACAAATACTGGAGTCTGGATTTTTTAAAGTGGTAAAAAATAATTCAATTTTGGTGCTCGAGTGGCCTATGCGGGAATTATCCGGGTGCGTCGTCACATATGCATATGCCTATGGTTTACTGTGATCCTATAATTTGTGTATTTCTATTTCCATACTGTATTTATATTTGGAGGTCCAACCAATAGTCCGGATGACCTTCAGTCCCCTGCAATACGGATTACAGGACTTTAACTGTAGATTGATATATAATTATTATAAAAGTTTATGCAATGTTTTCATCCCACTCAGGAGGATAAACAAGGGCAAGGATCATTCAGAGAAGGAGGTCGTGAGGGACAATATCGGCACCGGGAGCCACCACACAGAGAGGGTCGGGGTGGAGGATACTTTAAGGTAGGGGATCCATTTTACCATTATCATTTTCTCCCCAGTAACAAACCTGAAAGAGGCTTTCTCTCTCATGACAGATGTACAAGGATAATGTACCCGTGTTATGAAAACTGTTTTAATATTCGTCATAGTCAGTTTTTTTAAATGTGCTTTCTGAAATTATAATAATTGCAATTTATACATTTTTAACTGTTAGTGAAAGCCCCTTTTTAGGTACAGTATGCTATTTAGATTTCCCAGAAGAAGCTTTGAAACATAGAATGAAAACCCTGTAAAAAATGAAACTCAGAGCTCATATGGAGGCACTTCAATCACTCCAACCCTTGATGCCATTCACCTTGATCCTCAAAGAAAGAGGAAAGCAGGGAGAGAGCGAGAGCATTGCTCTAGATTGATTACTAATTGATGAACATAAGGTATTAGCAAGTATGTTGACTAAGTCATTGAAGTTAAGAGATAATCTATTTTGAGAGAGAATCAATAGCACTTAGAAGTTTTAGAAGGATATACCAACCCATTAAAGATTATGGCTGATGGAAAAGTCAACTTGACCAGGTGACTGGATTATCCTTGATATTATAGACACAGGTGATGACACCAGAAAAACTATTATGTATATACCAAATTGGAAGCTTGGGTAACCATTCTCAAGAATCAAAATTTGATGATGACAACCTGTTGTCTGCACTTTTGATGTATTTCATAGTCATGTTACTCACCCACCAATAAATAAAACTGAAAGCTTATCCCAGTTCTACACTGAGATTGTTGCCAGCATCCAGCCACACCTCCCATCAAACCTCGTGAGTCTTGTTTATACTCTAGGAGGAGATACGACCACGCAGGCAATACAACAACGAAGCCCAACGCGGTAGGTATGAAAGCCGCTGGTCTGAGGATGGAGGAAGGCGTGGTGGAGGCCAGCATCATCATCACATTGACAGAGACAGATCTGGTTTCCAGCACCGACCACAACATCATCGCTATGGCAACAAATATCAACAACTGAGCCATGGCAACAAGAGGAGGCCCTCATCCCCACCGCATGCCTATCCAGGGCCAAATAAGCGGCAGAGGTAAACATCACTCCAGGGGAGAGAGAAAGAGAGAGGAGAGAAGTGTCACATGTATGTCTAAAATGTAAGTTTCTGATTGTTCCAGCATAAAAGGAGCTATAAGATCTGATACAAAGTTGCAAGTTTTTTGTGTAGTTGAGTCTAGAAGGAAGAATGGAAGGTTTATGAAAAGACAGTGCTGTTCAAGGATACACATAAATGGACTCAAACAGCATAAATGGAAGACTACCTCCTTCCTCTCATATAACTTACTGGCTTACAATTGTGATATGAAAAAGTTCTACTACACAGCTTGCTTCTTGTTATGCTGTAAAATGTGTTGTCAATGGATAAATCTGTACCTCTGAAGCTTGCCTACATTTGTATAAAGGGGCTGTTGGATAGTGAAGACAGATATCATCCTATGGCAGGCAGATACTAAACAGTACCCACAAAAGATTATTGGATGCACTGGAAAGCTGATGATGATGATGTAACTAGAAGAATGAGAAGAATAGAGGGACAAACAACGTGAATATCATCTGCCATGGATTCATGCTGGAGCAAGACTAGTTCAGTGGAAGTGATAAGTATACTACCGAGTACTGGTATTTTACTGAACTTGAATTTAAATAACATGATTCAAATATAATATTTTATTTAGCTGTGATATAGATGCAATCATAAGTAGTGCATTTTATGATTGATATGTACAAGTATTGTAATAACCTTTTCATTTTTATTTCTGAAATAGCTACCTTGCCTTATTGTTCATTGCAGGAGTAGTGTAATACTGTACCTGGTATTCTTATGCCTGACAAAGGATTATAAGTTTTCCAGAAAAAATCTAAATGAAGAGCCCTTGTCTATGTATTACAATTGCTTTTTTGTGGCAGAGGCTCTTAACGGTACCTTGCAAGTCTTAATTAAGACTCTTTCTAAGACAGTGTACAGGGATCATTCATCCATGATCATGAACCTGTTTCCCACGTTTTTAAAGATTACAAGTGGTTGCCAACCTAACAGACTCTGCTATTAGCAAATTTCATCTACTTATATCTGATGCACAAGTTTTTTATTGCATGATCCATTTTCCAGTTCTCACTCAGGCTATCCTCATTTATCTTACATTTTCATTACTTTGATATCTTTCTTAGTTAAAACCTTCCTATGCATCTCTCCCAATACACTCATTAAGCTTATCCCCATGGCTTTCATCCACATACAGTTATGACTTTCCAGTTCTCCAGGACTAGCTAGGCTACATGTATAACATCCAATCTGCAAGTACTGTATATTTCATCAGTACTTAAGCTTTTCTCCAGTTATTCCATTTATTATCTGGGTCCTACCACCCTTGATCATATATTGCCAGTGGTATGTAGTGGTTAAGTCCATTCAATAGAAAATTGATGTGGATAAAAGTTCATACAGGTACAGTTAAACCTCGATATATCGGACCCCGCTACAACGGATTTCGGATACAACAGAAACAATCCGCTGTAGATTTTTTTTTTTGTCTGAATTTTGGTTTCTCTATTTTTTTCTATTATATTTTTTACATTATACAGTAGGTACATTATTTACACATCATTACATACCTATTTATGTATATATACAGTTGACTCTCGAATAAATTCGAGGAGTTCTTATACAAAATGAATGAAATCATAAAGAACATGTCAGGAAATGATATCACTCATCTGTGAAGCATGTGTGTGTGTTGCCACCACTTCTCCCGCGCTCCTTCCCCCTCTATCCTCGGTCTTGATTCACCCTATAGCTTAAGGTCAAGGGAATATAGGCCTAACCTGCCCTGTCAACTTGTGTGACTATCTCGTTTTTAGTAATAAAGAGTTAACCACTAGCTTCAACAGTCATGCCAGGTGGTGCATTTACAAAACAGAAGGCCATGGCCATGGCCATATCCTTCGATAGAAAGAAGGAAGGTGTTTCTCGAATAGATAAAGGAGAAGGAAACACCAGAGTACAGTATGGCTAATCAAATGTAAACAATCGATATCGCGTTATCTTCCCCCTTCCCCCTACCACCTCCACCACTACCACGCATGCTCATCTCTCCACCACACAAGGTAAATAACATTTAGGTACATTATTTACACATCACTACATACCTATTTATGTAGATATATCTGTATTTTGTGTTAATTTTTGTACATACACTGCTTTGCGCAGTGGCAATATCGTAACCAATGAGGTCGAGGTTTTGCTGCTGTGCAATTAGCTAATGCCAGTATTGGGAAGAGCAAAAACCTCGGTGACCTACCCCTCCCCAGGAAGGGTAGGTAAGCCTTACCCCGCCTCCAAGTGGCGACCTCGGGGGTACACCTCCTTATTTTACCTTTGTTTTATCAACTTAGGAGGTGGAGCTAAAGGGGGAGGCGGTGTGGGGGTGAGATTTAGCTTCCCCCACATTTAGGTTTTAAGGTTTTTATTGTAATATGGTGTTTTAGATTTTTAATTTCATATAGTGAATGTTTTAATTTTTGTGTATATTTTGTAATTAATTTCTTTTTAATTTCTGACTGTGTTTTTAGCTTTGGACAATGCTGGAAGTGAAGGAGTTTAAGTACCTGGGGACAGTTCTGTGTAAACATGGAAGTATGGAAGGAGAAATTAGGGAGAGAGCAGTGAAGGGTAGACAGGTCATGGGATCACTGGGGAGGATAATGAAGGGTAGAAGTGTGAGTATGGAAGTGAAAAGGGAACTAAGAAATAGTATAATCCTGCCAACACTGACATATGCGTCGGAGACATGGACATGGAGTAGGGCTCATCAGTCGAGAATAGGTGCAGTGGAAATGAGTTACTTGAGAGGTGCATGTGGACTTACTAGGTGGGATGGAGAAAGTAATGAAAGTGTGTATAAAAGATGTGGTATAAGTGAGAAGGCAATTGGTATTGAGTGTGGAGTGGTTGAGAGAGTGAAACGTAACACTTTGAGGTGGTTTGGACATGTAGAGAGAATGCAAGGTGAAGAGTTTGTAAAGAAGGTGTATGGAAGTGAAGTTGTGGGACCTGGTGTGAGAGGCAGACCGCCAGTTGGATGGCAGAACAGAGTGGAAGAGTATGTAAAGGAGAGAAACATGAGGGGGAGGGGAGGGCTGGACCAAGTAAGGAGGGAGTGTTTGAACAGGGAAAGATGGAGACTTCTGCCATGGCCACCCCCTTGGGGGGAGTTCCCGGAGGGAGCGAGGCGTCAGATCTTTAGATAGATAGACACGTGTTTTTTTTTTTTTTTTTTTTTTTTTTTTTTTTTTTTCATAACGGACACCCTCTCCCCCCTATTAGTCCGTTATAACGAGGTTTAACTGTACTGTATACATGTTTGACATTCTGTATTGTTTTTGGGTGTAAAGATGCCTCATGTAATTGTTCTTGTCTGAGCTATATAGTCCCTCATTCATTACCCCTTACCTCTACTGAACATAGCTCTGCTTAGCCCTTCCAAATCTAGACATGGTATCTTAGTTATAGCTCTTTATCATTTATGACATTTTTTCCATCCTGTGATAATGAGTAAATGAATTAAGGTTAGAAAACACTCATTTTACAGTTCATTGTATAAGATGTTATTTCACTATTTGTTTTCCTATTGATAGATCCTTAATTACTAATAAAGAAGGTAATATTTCATGTACGTGATGATTGTCAAGACTTGAGTACCTGTCAAGTACAGTACAGTACAAGTGCTGTTAAACCTCTATGGTACTTGATTGAGTAATTCCTTGTCACTCAGTTTTCTATTGTGCCCAGACCTTTTCTTTGTACACTATATTATCAAGCCCACAACTCCAGTGTATAAGGTCATTGATGTGCCCTTCAACCTGACCCAAATCTGTGTTCACATAATACCTTGTACAGTAAAGTCTCTCATCTCACGAATTATCAGTACTTTAAAATTACTGTGGGATGCTGAGTATAATAGCAATGGGAAAATATTTAATAGGTACTAGGACTTTTACCAAGAGACATTTTACCATAATTCTACTTTGAAGAAGGAGGTTAGTAAAACATCATATGATATTAATGATTTAACATAAAACAAATCTTGAAAACATTTGGAAAGGTGATTGATTTGATGGATAGGGAGATAGTAGTGCAAATCTTAAGTTACCGCCCTCACGCATCAAGTTTTTCTAAATCTAGCCGTTCTTCATCTATTTGTTTCTTTATAAGGTAGTGTGTCATAAGGGCTTGATGATGGTCATTATACCCTTTCTTTCTTTTGGCTCATCCACTATGAGGTGAGGTATTAGTGGTTTCCAACCATGCCTGATACACTCCACTGAAATATCATTCCAGCGTAATGAATATTGAAGAGTTTCCAAAATTCCTTTACGGTGTGAGTCGTGTCGGCTGTGTGTAAGGCAGAGGTAAGTAATAACAAGGCGCGGGGAGAGGTGGTGGGGTTGCCAGATTCTTCTGATTCACATTCACTTGTTACAGTCGCTTCAATTTCCTTCAGTTCTACTTGTGAATCAGTTTCTCTTTTCATATTATCATTAAATTGCTTGTAAAATAGAAGTTCCAACCCCGAAGAGTCGGTACAAACCTGTGAGATGCGTGTGTTTTATCGTGAGACAAGATTTTGGGTAAACATTAAATAGCAACTTGGGATTAAAATGTGTGAGATGCGAGACTTTACTGTAACTGTATTTATTGTGAAATACAAATGTGAATGGTTACATGGGATAATATGTATCTTCACCTAAAAAATTTACCCATGGCTAGTGCATTGAGATACAATAATTACATTCTAAAGCAGTGACAGCAAATATTGGTGCATCTGAGTCAGAAGTCAAATTGGTAAAATTTATACAATTTTTTTGTTGGCAGAAAGTCTTTGCATGTACTTTATACCATTTAACATCTCTTACTAGTTTTCTGTACCAATTACTTATGGTTTCCATACCAAGTTTAGTTTTCATAAGATGTAATTTTATAAAGATATGTACACTTTATGGTACTGTATAGAATACTTACTTGTCCCAAATTGTATTGCTCTACTTTATCTGTGGTGTGGCATGGTGAATCCTTCATCCAGCCCACAGCTGTACAGTAGTCACCCGCACTTAGCAAATTAGTTAGTCTGGCAAAGTCATCACTAAATGTGAAGTGTACTTTTAATGGGAAAATAACTAGTTAGACTTCGGTCACCATCAAAATAACCTCTGTGACCAACATTTCCTGAGTTTTACTACTGAATGTTATAAGCATTGTACTGTAAATGGTATCTCGTTAGTATTGCACAAAATAGTGAGAAACATTATTATATAAGGTTACATTTACTCACCAGAATAGAGTGTAACTGAAATGGTTGTCCAGTCATGCCCTAATTGGCATCCACACCAGTGACATCCAACCTTCTCTTGCCTCCCCATTTTGCAACCACCTCCACAAAAATTTTACCCACTTGTAGCATTTAAAGATTGTTATCTTCAAAATCATTGTCTTGGATGGCCTGAATGTCTTGTTGCCACATATTGTGATCAATGGGTGATGTGAAATCTTGCATTTTGTTTTTGAACTGTACATCTTTGTGACAGCTGCTACAAAGTTCCCAAGATAAATCTATACCTGTTGGCCCTGCTTATTTCACCCAGATTGCCAAATGAAATTTTCCATCAGAAATGCACAATACAACATGAGACTTGCCTCTCATGTTTTCTGACTTGACACTTCTTATTTCTCGTATGGATTAGGTTGTGGCCTTCATAATAATGACACAGGTTTGGAGTAATACACTGGATAATACTGTACCACTTTTGTACAAGAAACTTACAATCTGGGTGAATGTTACTTTAATGCCAACATGAATATGTTAAGTGCAGGAAACTACTATACAGTACTGGAATCTTTCCCAATTAACTAGGCTCCTAAACCCTGCCCCTTATGTAGCCAAGCACTTAATATATAATGTACAGTTGAGCAGAAGTAGAAAGTGCAAGTAAAATATGAGTGTATATGGCCATATCTGGCTACCACTCAAAATTTCAGTGAGTCACATTCCACTTTATATTGACTCTGGAGTGTTAGTGATTCATTGATAAAAATACCAGGGTTTACTACAGAGAAAGGAAAGATATTGCCATATACACTCAAATTTTTCTTGCACTTAATACTTGCTCAACTGTACAATATGGTAATAATTAACTAGCCACCTCCATGAAGAATTTGTGTTTTGGACCACATTAGTGGAGGGGGGGGAGACTAAATCAACAATATATAAATGTAATTGCGATACAATGGATAGTTTGTGCAAATTATCACTATTTAAAATATATTATGCTTTCAATGTCACAAAAATTTAGACTACAAGGGTTGTAATTCCATTTTTCCTTCAGGTCAGGAGATAAGGTATATAGCCTATTGCATTGGTGAATGTGTTTTATAATGTCTTTAGTATTAGGCAGAAGCCTACTTTGCAAAGTGCTGAATGTTATCACTATGATTTTTATTTTTTGTTATTTATTTATTTATTTTTATTATAAGTCATCGGATATTAAAGTACTATACAGGTACTGTAGCTTTAAGGGACAGAATTGTATGGTATATCTTTGAGGTTATGATAGGGCAAGAATACTATAGTAGTGCAGCAACAGCCTTATCTTGTCAAGGTGCAGGCTCAGTGTTTGGAACATTAGTTTTAATTATTATATTGAGTAGCATGTTACAAGAGGATAATATGTTTCTTATAGTAGAGCTGTTCATTTTTTTTTTAATTTCCTACAAGATGAATGTAAACATTTTAGTGTGGGCAAAATTTTGTGTCTTGAAGATATTTTTGAGATACAGTAACCCTATATATTTTTCTTTCTGTCATAATTAGAATTATCATCTTATTCCTTTTAACAAACTAATACAATAGATTTTTTAAGAAGAAAGTGCATAATGGATATTTCATATTGTAGGCTACTGTTTATATTATTCAGTATAATAGTTGAGATATGTATATTATATATTGCATCATTTATCATACTTGCTCATTAAACAGGTAATTAGGCACTAGTTAAAATTTTCTTTTGTTGTACAGTGTATTTGTTAAAGTTACAATTGTGCATTTTAAGTATCATACTGAAGCATTGCAACTATTTTTACACATTCCCTGCCTAACTACACACCAGGTCAGAGATGAATGAGGCAGAGAGATCACCCCATGGCAGTCACCACCTTCGTGAAGGTGAAGACATCTCAGAAGATGAAGAGAGTGGTGAGGATTCACACAGTAACAAGTGGTCCTGGAAGAAAGATGGAGAACGAAGAAGCAGAACTAGCCCAGGAATGGAAAGAAGTCAACGGGAGGGGACACGGAGAAGTGGCAGTGAGAGTGGTGGTGGTGCTGGAGGGAAGGACAGCGAAGGAGGAGGGGTTCAAGTCACTATCCGGGCAGATGGAGAGAGAGCTGTTAACAGTGATGGACATGTGAGAAGGGTTGCAGGCAGACTCTTTGTTGAGTTGCACTGCCCACACTGCCCTAGCCAGAAATCCATCACTTTCAAGGTCAGTATAAAATTTTGCTTATTTAATAGTTTGCACATTTCTAAAGAAATTGATGATTGTAAAGTTTGTGAATGATGTAACACTGATATAGATGTACATAATGTATTGGACTACCACAAGCATTATCCTGGGATGGTTTGATATTATGCAATTAATGGAGAATGAGGGTGACAAAGGTAGTTGGTAGACTGTGAAAGTTTGGAATGGAATTAGTAGATACAGTAAAAGTCCAGTGTTTTGGCATCCAACGTTTCGGCAAATCCGATTTTATGGCACTTTTATAAAGTCCCATTTTGATCATTATTCAACATTTCGGCACATTTTTCCCAAAAGATAACATAACATAACAGCTTTGAAAAGGGCGCCATGATCGTCGGCCATCATATTTAGTGATGTCATGAAGTAAACTCCTCCCATTTGGCTAACTGGCTAGCTACCCTCCGGGCTCTTGTGTGAAAGGGTAATAGTAGCTCGTACGAGACAACGAGTTTATCCCGTATTCGGTCCTTGTGAGTGAGCGTCACTTTCGAATGTGTGCCTCTATTATTACGAAAATTTATTATTGAAAAATTGCTTCAACAAGTGGAAATTTTTCTTCTGTAATGAAGAAACGCTCCTAGACACAGATCATCTACACATCATAAATACGCCTTGATTTTTTTATTTCTCAAATAAATTAAAACCGAAAGACAGGACTTCTACTGTATGATTTTGGTTGGTGAAAAGAATGAGCATTGTCAGAGGACAGGATAGTTTGGAGAATAACTTGTTCTTGGGCACCTTGTTAAAGTTAAGGGCAGCTGGTAATAGATACAGAAATACAGTACCATTAAATGTACATTGTTATATGCAGTAAATGTTATTCTTTTTACTTCAGGAATACAAATTGCATCTTACAAGTGACCTCCACAAGTCTCAACTGAGTAAACTGGCACGGAAGCACACTGTTGTACTACGCAAAATTCGGCTTCAGCAACGTCAGGAACAAAAGGAAATTGAGGACAAGTGGAGAGAGGATAATCCAGATGAGTTCAAGACATCTGTATCCAGGTATAGTACAACAATTTGTGTGAGGTGTTTTGTTCTTTTCTTTTTATTATTATTATTATGGTCAGTCAGCAAAAAACATTCAAATTTATTATAATTATCCATAGGGGAGATTCAATAAATTTTTTGCCAACTATACATCTTGTCCATACAAATTTTACAGCAAGGAATACAAGAGATTAAAACAACTTAGATACTACAGTTGTTAAATTTGAATACATATAAAAAGTTTTTAGTGTCTTTACTCCAAAGTTACGGTACGGTAAGTGAAGGTAGCCAAAGTCTGCAGTAATGTACAGTCAAGTCTCCTATTGCAGGGCCATGTGGTTCTGTCCCACTAGCACACCATATGAATAACTAACCCAAAGAGAATAATGGAAATAAGGTCAGGACCTTAGTCCAAAGTCACCTTTCCCACATCCACCTTTCCCACATCCAACTTTTCCCCACCCTACTGTACACAAGCAGACAAACAATAAATCATTCAATGTATTTATTACACAAAGTACACATTAGGCATTATAAAATAGGGCTTTGAGGACTTACTTAACTCCGATGCTTACAATGCAAATGACACTGTGTTGATGGCTGAGAGTGAAAGGGAGTTACAGAGAGTGGTGGATGAGTTTCAGTCTGTGTAAACAAACGAAACTGAAGGTGAATGTTGGTAAAAGTAAAGTGATGGTATTTGAGAGGGCAGAAACTGAAGTGATTGACTTTGTCACACCTTACAGAGAGGGAGTACCAACTGGGACAAATTGTGAGATAACTCTGAGAGGTGAGAGAATTGAGGAAGTATAAACATGGAAGTATGGAAGGAGAAATTAGGGAGAAAACAATGAGGGATAGACAGGTCATAGGATCACTGGAGAGGAATATGAAGGGTAGAAGTGTGAGCATGGAAGTGAAAAGGGGACTGAGAAATAGTGTAATCCTGCCAACACTGACATATGTATGAGAGACATGGAGTAGGGCTCATTAGTCTAGAATAAGTGCAGTGGAAATTACTTACTTGAGAGTAGCATGTGAAGTTACTAGGTGGGATGGAGAAAGTAATGAGGATGTGTATGAGTGAGAAGGCAATTGGTATTGGAGTGTGGAGTAGTTGAGAGAGTGAAACATAATACACTGAAGTGGTTTGGACACGTAGAGAGAATGAAAGGTGAAGAGTTTGTATGGAAGTGAAGTTGTGGCACCTGGTGTGAGAGGCAGACCACCAGTTAGATGGCAGAACAGTGGAAGAGTATGTAAAGGAGAGAAACATGAGGGGCAGAGTAAGGCTTGACCAAGTAAGGAAGGGTGTTGGAACAGGGAAAACTAGACACACTTGCCGTGGCCACCCCGTTGGGGGAAATTCCTGGAGGGAACGAGGCTTCAGAGCTATAGATTGATAGATAGGTATGGATGTGGGAATAAGTACTGTACCAGCTAGAGTCGAGCCTATTGGTGTCTCATGCTGCTGTCAGTTATGACTCTCCTCTTCCCCTTGAAATCTGCCTTAGTTATCATTGATAAGTTGTCTTTGTAGTCTGCTTGAGATAGACAAGGCTGTGGCTTGGCCAGTGGTTTACGGGGAAACCCGACATGCAATACAAAAACGTTTACCAGTGATTTTTTAATTTAAGAACCTGGCACCATGTTGTGTAATATAAAAATAAACAATAATAGCTTGTGTGATAGGGGGCTTGACTACTGTAGAGTAGTAGGTTAGGAGTGCAACTGATCAACTAAATATTCACATGCACTGAATGTTGTTCAATTTAACTCGTGAATATACCCAATTAAGTTCACTAGTTACAGTTGAAAACTAAATTATGCCTTTATGTGTGTGTTTAGAGTTGTTTAAAGTGTTATTCTTCACATTTCTGCTAGATTCTGCAACACCTGTAAGTTGGCATTCAAGAGCCTCCGCAGCTCTGGCGTCCACAATAGAAGTAAACTGCACCGGGTGAGTCAGTAGGGAGAAGGAGGCTGTATTAACCAGTGAGCTGTTTTCACTTTTACATTAGTTCCTTTAATTTGCCAAGTCTTGACATTTAGTATTAACCATGCTATTGCCAAAGTGAGAAGCTGTGCCATCTATATTTATAAAATCAACAGTAGTATGCAGTTACAGTATAAGAAAAGTTCAGTTCTATTGAGGTTTCAAGTTTTTTGTACTAATACAGAGAATTGTATGTTGTTACCAGATGCAGCGTCACTATCTCCGCCCTCGCTGTGGACTGTGTCGCATCACTTTCCCCAGCCGCATGGTTTATGAACACCACATTGCTTCTATCAACCACCTCAGGGTTGGTTCATCAGCCTATAACTTTTGGAATATATTGATTTTATTTGTTGAAATATATTTACTGTTTAAGCATAATGGTAGAATCATCTCAGTTTCTGAATGACAAACTATTACAGTATGAAAATAACTGTGCTATGTTCCTATATTAATGGAAGGCACAATGAACTCTATTAAGACAAGCCTTGCTCACTTGACATGGTTTATTCACATGCAACTTGCTGATTTTTGTCTATACAACATTAACTTGTGTAGCCATACAGGCCCCAGGGACTGTCTTTACATGCCATCAATTGAGATGTAATGTATAACCTTCATAAGTTCATTTTCAGCCTATGTAAAACCAATGTAAATTTGTATATTTTCTATGTATTTTGTATCCATCTGTCTATCTGTAGCTCTGACACCTCAGTCTCAATGGGAATTAACCCAAGGGGATAATTTTTACAGAAGTGTCTCTTCCACTCTCCTTCACATACACTTCACTCTCATACACATTCTGTGAAAACTCCCCATTTTGTACTTTCTCAACATATCCAAACCATATTAATGTATTATGCTTCACCTTCTCTTATCACCCACACTAAACACAATTTGCCTTCTCATCCAGACTACATCTTTCATACACAATATTATTACTTTTCTTTTCTGATCCTTCCTCTTCAGGTCACATGCTCCTCCTGTAGCTCATTTTCACCACATCTCTTCAAGATTGCTGTGTCCTATTACATGTCCATGTCTTTGCAAACACATGTTAGTGGTGGCTGGACTTTATTATATCTTGGTCCCCTTTTACACTGATTAAAATACTACTAATACTAATACAAATAATGAAAATACTAGTAATAATAATAAAATACTAATACTAATAATGCTGTATTGTTACAGGTGCGAACAGCCAATTTAGACAACCAGGTTGGAGAGGGGAGTGGAGAAAAGGCCAAGGGAGACCAGCATGCCAGAGAAGAAGATTGTCCAGATGACCTTGACCTTGCCAACTTTATGACAGTTGACTCTGTTGGGGAGGATGGTGAGTTCTGTACTGGAACATATTGGAAAGGATGAGATGAAAGTAGCAAAGGTATAAAAAGAGTATCAGTGACGTCAGGAAAAGTCTATCCGCTCGTTACCCGATGACACATATTATGTCCAACTCCATCATCATATTTTTATCATATTAAAAAAGAACAAACATTCCTCTACACACACAAAAAAAAAGAAGCAATAAATGGAAAAATATAGTCAGGAGAAAAATTAATACAACTATGATTTTTAAGTAGTGAGCAAGGGAGAGCGGATTGGGAGAAATAAGAGGTCCCTGCTCACTCAGCACGGTAACAGTTGCAGATGCGATATGCGTCATTAGACACTGAAAGGGTTAATGTTACCAACTGTCCAGGGATATCATTTTGTAGGTGAATGAGTCATAAAAAATATCTTTGTTGCACAAAGATAATTGCTAAAAACCAAAATAATGAGTAGCCTACATTGAGACTTGAGGAACTTGTTACAGTACATTCTGTATGTTGGAACAATGGGTAAATCAAAACATTGAACTTAGTTAATCATAAATTAAATTGAGACAATCTGAAAATTGAGATGTTGAATGGTTTGAGGCACTGAGTGTATCAAGATGCTGGAAGTATGTGTATGGAAGAAAAAAGAAAATGTATATAATTTATCAGTGTTATCCACACTTAAAAATCCACCTCAATTTAACCCATATTTGGTCAAGATACATACAGTTACTCTTCAACCAGGCATTAACCATCTAAAGATAATTAACATTGTTCATAACCTTCTTAATTGTAAACTCCACTATGAATATGATAGACGTGCTTGTGTGTTTCATATATTGACAGCCTATCTTCACAGCAACAACAGTTCAAATGAACATGGTGATATGATGTGCATTTTTGTTTAACTCACTCACCTGATATACATCTAAGTACTGTATGGAGAAAGATGTATAAAAGACATTAAAATATTCCCACTTCAAGCAACCTCCTGTAATGCTGTCTGGTCCACATCTGACTGAAGTCACTTTCAGTGTCTTAGGTCTCTGATCTGGATACTTTTTGCATCATACAACCTCTACAACAGTTACGAATCCCAAAGTCTAACAACATCATTTAAATTTTGATTACACTTAACAATACAAGTACAGTATAATAGTAATTGATTCCCAAACGTTGACCTCAGGAAACCTTACAATACAGTGGTTCCCAAACTGGGGGCCATATAGAAGAATATAGGGGGCCATAATCTGAGGCTATGCATAAATAAAACCAAAGGAGTTTAGCGGGTAGGTAGCCAGTGGAGGGAACTTACAGGTTCAGTACAGGTTTGTGCAATGCCTTGCTGTCAGACACATGAGTAATACGTCCTTTTTTATATGATTCTGTGTTCTTAACATAAAGCAAGACATGGGGATGTATTAGGGAAGCAAGATAATTTTAACTCAACATAATTCTAATCTAAGGCTTCCTAAGCTGTGTATTCTGTATGATAACCTGGTCTTGAATCTTACGTATCAGGAAGGATGTTCATATTATTCAGTTAACGGGTTATGGTTGTGGGGGGGAGGGGCCATGGACAAGGATCATGTATGAAAAGTGGGTAACGACCAGAATAAGTTTGGGAACCACTGTTATAATATTTACATATATCACAGATGAGGAGGAAGGTTCTGAGCATGAGGAAATCACGGGAGGACTTGAAGCTGTGAAAGCAGCAGAGAAAGAAGCAGCTACTGGTGATGACAGTGAAGAGGAAATGGAAGATCCTATAAAAGGGGGAGTGTGGGATGAGGACGAGGATGTTGGCCCACTAATAGACACAGACTGGGATAAGGAACAGCCAGATGAGGAAGAGGAGGAGAGTGGCCATAAACCAATGGGTATGTACTGTACACTCCCTATCCAAAATCTCTGACTCACTTAAATGGAAGGGAGTATGGACTAATGGGTTTTGTTTACCCACTCAGTCAAGCAAGGCTATTCAAACTTCTGCTCAGAGCACTGCATGTTTGTACGTTGCCACTCCTGACACTTTATCTAGAAAGACTCCTGAGTCCGCTCCCTGCCATTATAATAACAATAAGAGTGCATCAATTTAACTTTTAGTTTATATAACTTTATAGTTAAGACAATAAAATTTCTTCATTCTATGTATCATTCTTTCAAAGCAATCTGGAAAATTATTCTGCCAGTATAAATAAGTTCACTGTATTGTTGACAAGGAACTTTGTTCATCAACAGGGACTGATTATGTTCGTCGAGTGGAGGCCTACTACTGCAGTCTCTGTCGAAAGATTATTCGTTTAGACTCCACCTTGGGTTCCCGTGTGGTCCAACGCCACTGTCGCTCTCTTTCACACCTCACACACTACTGGGACCATCACCCAACTTCTCATCAGGTTAAATATACAGTACGCCTGCTGTACTAACACACTCGACCTTAATTGATGGTTGTATTTTATGCCATGTTGAGGCTAAGTGCCAGTCTGGTATACATACCCATTTCACTGGATAAGCTGTCTATCTTGTGATAATTTTTTCCTTGTACATAGATATCCCCATTCCTTGAAAAGAGGGAGATGTGGTAGAGATAATGATCATCTTAGTCATATTATCTCCATGCATACTGTATATATACTAACCTCTCATTGTGGGTGTTTGTGTAGGATGAAGATGAATACGGTAACAAGAACAAGGAAGATGATGATGATATTGATGAAGAGGATATAGCTGCCCTAGGAATGGATATGGACCCAGACCAAGAAAAATTGTGGGATAAGGTGGACCATAGTCTCTCAGAGCTCTCAGAGATTCGAGGTGAGTACTCTAGTTTTTTAATCCTGACAAAGATATACCGATTCCCTTTTAATTAATCCTTAGGTACTCGTTTTGCGTACATTCCAGCGTTTATAATTTGCTGATTTATAAATGAGATTCAAATATATTTAGGCCTACCAGGGTTCCCTTTGGACTCTGATATGATGGTGATGGAGAATATGTATGTATAACTACCTACTGCATGTGTCCTTTATTTTTGTTCAACAACCTAGAGTTGGTACAGTCATACCAGTATGTCTGTTTAGCTGTGTGTATCATGTAGAGTCAATAATAGTTAGTGTTCTTGGTTCATTTATTTTTTATTGACTTGACCATATCATTTATTTATCAACTTAGTTTCCAAACTGATTACTAGGTACCCTCCACAAAAAAGTTGAAATTATATAATCATCATATATAATGCTCATTAACCTTCTCCCTCTCATTTATTCCATTCACACCCCACTTGCCTACTACACTTCCTCTTTTCTCATTCCCTACTTTCCCATTCATGTCTCCTATCATCACTATCCTCCTCCCACCCTCACTGAAGAAAAATTGTACATTCAAAATTTCTTTATGCAAGGTAGGGGAGGATTGTGAAACACTTAAGTATTTATTCAGTCTGGTTTGTCCAACTAGTGTAGAAAGCACCCTCCAGGTCTGCCCTAATACCTGAAGTAACATGTACAGTTGCCAAAAAAGGTATTGCGACAAATCTTGATAGAACTTTAACCATAGTAATATCCACAACTATTTGTAGGGATTATAAGCATGTATAAGAGAAGGAAATATACATATCCTTCTGTAATACATACTTATAATTCCTACAAACAACTATGGACATTAATATATTTAATGTTGTATCAATAGTTGTCGCAATACCTTATTTGGCAACTGTACAATAGCCAAGGATTATTTATGTATACTTTTATTCATATTACACCTGTTATTTAGGATAACAGCACCTGCCATTCTCATAGTCATCATAAATATACCACTGATATTAACTGGTTCATGATACCTCTAGGGACACCAGTAAGGGCTGCATCCCTGACCTTTGGCCATATGACCTCGATGTTGTGGTGCTGAATATCAACCAATCCACCCTGCCCATTGCCTGCCAACCAAGGGAATATAATGAGAGTTTAATTGATTATTCAAGGGGACAACACAAAAGAACCAAACCACCTCCCTACCCTTACAATAACTTCCAATCCATACCTGACCTTATCCAAGCTGAATCCTGTTGTATGAATTAAAAAATATTCATTGCATGTAAATTCACATGTACAGTCAGCCTCAGGAATTCCTATACACCACTGTGACATCAAGGGTTCATAACAAATAGAAAATTTTATACATTAATTTATGAACACCAAATTTTTCTAGAAATGTTGTTTGGCTGAGACTTGAATCAGTGAGAAGAACAATGCCTACAGTATGTGCAGAATAAAGACCCTTTTAACCAATGTCCTGTGTACGAATTCCTGAGGTCGACTGTACATTATGCTGGCTACCAGACACGAAAGCACATATCAATAAAAGTACCTCAACCCGTTGTCCTTTGGTTTCCAAATTTAGCCTTGCATCATCTTTTGTCTGTATTATAGAAAATATGCTTTACTCATTGTATAGGTAACTGGGTAGCAACTTGCAGAAATTGGCATTCGTTACTCTCTCAAGCATATTACAGTGGTTAGAATCAAACACTTTGATAGGCCATGGAGTTGCATGGCAAATGCATGGAATGACTTTATTTAAATGTAACATAATTCAAATTCAATCACGTAAAGAAAAACACTTGACTGGCAACTATAGTATGAAGCTGCTTCATGAATGTTCATTCTTTGCTGAAAAATTTAGAAAATAAATTTGGTTACGATGATATAGTAAACCCTGTATAAACCGAACTCATTGGGACAGGATCAAACAGGGTATCCGGAAGTTCAGTATGTATATACAGTAAAATAATAGTTATATTTCATCAGCCTCTTTATTTATTTATTTTAATTTCTATTTCTATTTACATTTGATCATTGCTTCTTTTGTCTCAATGTAGGTAAAATACTAACTGAAATAGAAGGGGAGACCAGAAAGGGCAGTGAGGAGGAACCCAAAACTGTAGATGTCAGTATTGCCGAGAAGAAAGAGAGCCCAGTACCAATGGATCATACAGAGACAGAGAAAGATAAAGATAAACCTGAAAGTGAGGTGAGTGTTGGCATAGTTATTTCAAGTACTTATCCTTAATTGGTGACAACCAATTACTGTACAGTAAATCCATCTTGCATTAAATCAAGTATAATAACCCAAGAACTGCCGGAATCCATACGTACTATTGGATGCTAACTCAGAGATGTCATTATGTTAGAGAATAACTACAAAGAGTTAATGAATAGCAAACGCTTGTAACAGTGTTGTTACAATAATCTGTTGCTGTTGGAATTGTCATAATTTCAATGGCCTATATAATCTAGTGACTTATTTTCTCCCAGTAATTCTGTATTCAAGAGTGATCGATGTTGAAGAAAACATGGACATATTTTTTTTAATCAGAAAGGAGGAAGGAAAAACAAAATTAAAGAAAACGTCCATGTGCCTATTGGCATCCTTCATTCAAACAATGTCTAATAGTTGGATTTAAATGACTGAGGATTAAAAATTGGTGGAAAGCAGTTTTGAGGAAGTGCATTCCATAACAATGTGGTTATGGGAATAAATGAATTTTGAAAAGCAGTAGTTCTACATTGAGGAGGAAAGATTGCTAAGTCATGGGGACATCATGCATAATATACAGCACATGGATATAATACTAAGCAATTATATTACCTAGGAAAAAATAATACATTGATATGTAAGAGATAAATATTTTACAGGCAAACTAGCTTGTATTTAGAGCTTGAAGCTCATTAATTCAAAGAAACACATTTTACTAATGTCATCAGCACATTTGTTAATTTTTTTAAATATGATGGTTTTCAAATGTTAGAACCTGCCTTGTGCAGTATGGAGTGTTGTTAGAACCTGCCTTGTGCAGTATGGAGTGTTGTTAGAACCTGCCTTGTGCAGTATGGAGTGTTGTTAGAACCTGCCTTGTGCAGTATGGAGTGTTGTTAGAACCTGCCTTGTGCAGTATATGGAGTGTTGTTTGGGTTTGGGCTTGAATTGCCCTCCATGTCTAGATGATAATTAGTTGTGATTCATTTGTTCACACTTCTTGTATCATCACTTGACTCTCAGTAATTCAAGGTCAACTGACAATTCATATACAGCCACAAGATGTGTTTCATATTATATACTGTACAGTAATTATTATTTTTTCAGATGTGTGACAAGGATGTGGAAGACTCAAAGAATGATACCACCAATTCAAACAAAACATTGGAGGAAGTTGGAGATGATGTTGGTGAGGAGCTTAGGGATATTGGGCATGACATTACCCAGTAGAAGAGTACAGAAATCTCTAAGAATATATGGAATTTGTTTGGTAGCAGACATGCTGGTGAAAATTACTGTTGTATTTTTCCTTGTACAGTTTTTAGTGGGAGAAATTATATGTTTCCATTTGGGGCTGAAGTTATGATAGAACCTGTTTATTGCTAAAAAGATTGAAATTTTTATTAAGGCGTATCAAATAGTTAAACTATACAATACTTCACTACTTAGTATTTATCAGAACTTGAAAAAGTGAGTTGGGGTTGAAAGAAGACTGCCCTATATAGTCCTGGAAGACCCTCTAGGATGATGGTGGTGATAGGGAGGTGGAACAGCAACCACCAAGGAGATAAAGGAATGGAGGGACAGAAACCTGGAAAAATATCTTTAGTTAAATTGTTCACTGTACATTATTATTAGTATTATTATTATTATTAAAAATAGACCAGAGACAAAGCTGGGAGAGGATACAAGCATTCTATCAATCCGAGGACCCCAGCCCCATGAATCTAACCTGAAGAAAAGAAGACAGCTTAGAGAAAAAAAAAGCTGAGCCATTAGCATAATAAAAACATATTAGCCCTACTCTTGAAGCCAGCCAGTCCTACACCATCAGAGATAGAGTCACCAAGGCCATGCCACAGACACATCGACCTAGGGACAAACGATTAACTATACTGACCTGGGTCCATATAATCTGGACCCTGGTACTGACAGGTTCTACAGCGCGGCAATACGTAAGCAAACCTATGGGAATCCAATGTACCACGAGCGACATGAGCAGGAACATACAGAGGTGGCAGAGAGGAGTTAAGATGCAGCACATTACTTCTGATCTTGAAGAGCATGCACAATGATGCAACACAACGACGGTGACTCAGATTACAATTAAGTAAACCAACAGTAAGAAAATTAGCATTGGAAACAATCCTATCCAGCAACTTGAGATGGCAATCAGCTGCTGAACACCAAACTGGAGAACAGTATTCCAACAGAGGCAACACAAAGGAGTTGTAACCCCGCAGTAACAATGAGTGATCTCCAAACACACGCCAAGCTCTACGCATTATACCTAACTTTTGGGAGACAGACCTTGAGATTGACCGAACTTGTCTCTCAAAAGTCAGTTTGGCATCAAATGTAACTCCCAGAATAACCAGCACCTATCACTAATCCTGGCACCAGAGGTTGGAACAACAGCAATGAGAGTGGAGTCATCAGCATAACCATACAAGTCATTCTCCAAGATGTTAAAGAGTTCAGAGGTATACAATAGGAACAACAATGGTTCTAAGACACTACCTTGAGGCAACCCAGACACTAATTCAACTCTTCCACTCTGCACATCATCCACAACAACATACTGGGATCGAGCAGTGAGGAATTGCGACAAGACAGACAGGACTGAACCGCCAACACCAATAGAGCGAAGTCTGTAGAGGATACACAGATGGTTTATCCTATCAAACACGGCAGAAAGGTCAAGTTGCACAAGTCTAGCCTCTCGACCCAACTCGAAAGCATTCTGCAGTACATGAGAGATACACAGAAGTGCATTACACGTGCCAAGGCCCCTTCGATATGCAAACTGTGAGGGTGACAACACTGAGGTGGGGAGCTAGGACATCAGCCGTCTGATTAAAGAACAGAGGAAACATTCCCATGGGGTCAATACCACCATAAGAGTCCAACTCATGAAGGACAGGGGTGACATGTGGAGGGCAACTCCACAGACTCCCTAGACTGCTTGCTATCAAAGTGTGCTGCAAGCATGCAAACATTACTGTACTTTTATTCACAGAGTTGTCCATTTTTATTTGACACAATGTTAAGGCTTTTATATGTAACTCACATCTCCCCATAAAATTACTGATGTCGTTTCTGTGTTAAAAAAATGAGGGTTTGATAGATAATAGCTACTTAAGAGTAACTTTTAGGAATAGCCTCAGAAATTAAATAAAATATAGGATCTTTAATGAAAAACCCATTGGACCAAATTCAATATACTGTAATTACTGTACATTGAACCTGGGAGTACTATGTCAGTGGCTCGTGTTATGGTAAATAACCCTTGGGAAGGAGACACGCACCATGAGTTTCTAATATAATAGAAATATGTTACATTTGGGAAAACTCCTTAAGGGACCCTGTGATGTAGTCAGAAAATTGGAGATAAGCGAGTCCTTCAAATATTGCCATGAAACATCACTTATATGGAAGGAGCTTGTTTCATGGCATAGTCAGGAGGATTCAGAAGCCTCTAATTTTCTTACACGATCACAGGGTCCTTAAATGGAGGCGGTGTGTGTCCTAATTTTAAACAAATTGGAAAAAAATCAGCTATTATGTGGTTTTTGCTCAATTTTAGACACTGCACAGAGGACGCCAGCCACAACAATGGTAAGCATTGATACATGAACCCAGTACAGTATATGCTTCTGTCCATTTAACACCTGTGGACCTCCCTTTGTTGAGAGTCCTTCCACTGCTCGTAATTTAATCCACCCAGGTTGTTCCCGAGAGTATTAAAATTGTGAATAGTTGTGAAGCTTTCTCCAGGTATGCCTACCATTATTTTTGAAAGCTCCATTTGTGCCATTTGACAAATATGAATGCGCTTTAATTTATGTATCACCTTGCATAGAACTTTAATAAGTAAATGATTGTTTTAGAAATGAAAATGGTTTGTATAATATAATATTGAGTACATGTATTTAAAGTACTGACCAACAGTAAATCAATGATAGCCCAGTTTAATGTGATTACCGGTACTTCACTTTACCTGATCTATTTTGTTGAAATTGTGGAGTAGTTGAAGCAGACACTTGTGTTCTTGTTTCTAACAAGTTTAGAAGTGACGGAAACTATTATCATGTTTCAATTGAAACCTAATAAGTTTTTTATCTGAGATGGAAATGCGTCGACTTTAGAAAATTTATATAGAAAACTGTAGATTTGTAACATGTATGAGCTTTTGAGTGTTCCATATATTGTACTGTATAATTGTTTGCGATGTGTAATAACTCTTCAGTCATTTAAGTAAAAGAGAAAAGTAATTCCTTTCTTTTAATTTAAGGATTAAAAAAAAATATCTATATAAGGATATTGAACAGACCTGCGATAAAACTTTACTCCCGTATTTTCTTATACTGTTTCACTGAATATAATTATTAAAAGTAAATACAGTGCCACATCAATAAACATGAAATAGACCATTCAATGTAGAGTATAAACCTAAATAATCCTTGTGGTGTACTGCATCTTGATGTTCTCTGGCCTGGAGGCAGGGAGAGGTGCCAGAGGATTGGAGAGCCCATTCTTCTTCCGTGATCGAGGACACTGATGAATGTCAACGGCGACAATTACCTCTGTATGCTTCAAGAATTAAGGCAAATTTCACACATCCTCTACCATTTCTGAATCCTCCCTGCTCCTCACTATGTTTATTCTCTGTTACTTCAATCAGTCTCGGTAAGAACCTTCCCCGGTACACTAACAAGGCTTATTCTACCACACTCCTCCTTACTCCCCTTCCTCTTATACTAAGGCACAATTATGACTCCTCCAATCCCCTGGCACCTCTCCCTGCCTCCAGGCCAATGTGCATATTAGCAACATCCACTCCACCACTACCTCCCCCCCCCCACACACACACTTTAACATTTCAGCAGTTATCCCATCTACCCCTGGTGCCTTTCCCATCTTCAATTTTCCTATTTCTCCCTGTACACCCTGTCGTCTGTCTACCACCTGCCTCCCTTCCCCTCATTAATTAAACGATCAAAATGCCTATTCCACACTTCGATCTTTCACTTCCTCTCACATTAACTCCATCCTCTCTTCATTCTCGCGCTGCCAGACTTTCGAAACTTCTCTTTCTTTTAACCATCTTGACTATGCAAAATTTTTCTTGACTAGTAATGAAAATGTTAAGGACAAATTTAATAAAAAAAATTATGGAATCATAATGATTCAAAGAAACTGCCAGTGCTGTTCGTATAGTACAGACGAATTAAATCATAATTATATTGCTAAACTTTGTCCTTGCTATTGCTTGGTTCATTAGAAAAAATATGTTTTAGTTCGGCTACATCAGTCTCCACCTACTATGGGTTAGTTGTCGTTGAAGTTCCTCAAGCTGTCTGACCGAGCAGCCTCGAGCTCTAGAGGGCCTAGGCTATGGCTTGAACCCAGGCTCTCCCACAGTGCCCTTAGTGAGTGTATTTTCGGCTGTTGGAAAGTATTGTGTGTGTTGCAGTCTTCCATAATGTGTTTAATAGAATGGGGTGCTGTGTTGCACCCTGGGCAGGTATCTGCGATGGCTCCATCTAGTTTCTTTTGATATGTCAGAAGAGCGGATGATGGCTGCTTCACAGCCTGGCCAGGTGGACTCTATCCTCATGGGGAAGGGAGGATTCTGATGGGTGGATGACGGGGTCGTGCATGCAGCTGGATGTTCTTAATTTTTTTGATGAATTGGTGGGTGATTTGAGTATGGATGTGTTTTTGGAGACTGGTTTGTGGTGGGTAGGGTGTAAGTAAGAGATGATAGTATTTGTGTATAGTATCGTGTACTGGGTGTTGTTTTGGTTTCTTGGCATCCCTGGATATTTTGCCATGTAGTGTAGGTTTCTGCTGGAGGCTGCAGCAAGTGTTTGTGTGCCTCTCATGTCAAGGTGGTCCTTCTTAATCTTGAGGATTGTAGTTTCGTGGTATAAGTGGTATGTAGGTGTGGTAGCTGTGCAGCCTGTGTCCTTAGGGCTCTGTTTTGTATGGTCTGTAGGGTATTGAGATGAGTCTCGGTGAGGTTTGAGGCCCAGGCCGGGCCAATGTCACTTATAAGTGCATTATCTATCACTGATCGGATGTATTGCTTGTACCTGGTTTCATTGTTGTGTCCAAATGTTGTGCTGGCGAGTGATCTGAGGGCCTTAAATGTTTGCATGCATTTGTTTTTGATAGTTGTGATGTGTTGTTTGAATGTCATAGATGTGTTGTATGTTATGCCAAGTATATTGTGTATGTGTGTGTTGTTTATGGTGAGGTGTGGTGTGTAGCGGTGGTTGGTGAGAAGGGTGACAGTTGACTTGGTAGGTGCTGTTTGTGATGAACCAGGCATAGAGTGTGTTGAGGTGTAGGGTGTGTTGGAGGATGTGAGTGGCTGTGTCTGCATTTCTATGTGTACGTGTGATTGTTATGTCATCTGCGTAGAAGGTTATATATATTTGTGGTGTCTGGGGAGTTGATATGTCATGCATATATAAGTTGAAAAGACTGGGTGACAGTACAGAGCCTTTGGGGTCACCGTTGGTGAAACTTTTTATGTTAGATGACTGACCAGCATGTGTAACATGGGCTATTATTCCTCCCAAGAAGCTGGTTAGCCATCTTTTTGTATTGTTGTGTATATTTGTGTTGTATATTTTGTTAGTGAGGTTGTGGCGGGGGATGGCATCAAATGCTGTACTAATTTCCAGAGTAACTAGAAGTGTTCTGTGTGGGGGTCTATCTGATGAGTTGATGCCATAAAAAATTCTTTGTATGAGTGTTTGTTGACTCTTCAGGGTGCGTTTTTTTTTTTTTTTTTTTAATACGTGTTCCATTTCTGGGCTTGTCTACGCAAAAACTTTGAGCAAAAACCTGTAAAGACACTCTTGTGAAAAATTAAATCCCCTATATTTTTGCTACCTATACAGTACCTCTTAGCCGTGTGATCCACCGATATGGAGGAAAACGTGAAAATGTGGGATAATATATACCTACTGAAAAGGTTAAGTGTGATTTTTTCAGGTTCAAAATGGCCGAATTTGTCCCATTTTAGATATGGTGTTCCTAAAAGGGTCCATGTAATCAGTTCATGCAATAAAACAAACTATTGCAATTAGTTTCACTAAACGCCCTTGTTACACATATTTCCCTTGGACTAAATGTACAGAAACTGTCTTAAATTTTAGAATAATATGTTACTTAAAAAATAGGCTGACCAATGTTCCAAGAGGATAGTTTGTTTTGTGTTGAATGATCTCACCTAAACCACAATACGCAGCCTACAGTACATTATTATTATTATTGTTATTATTATCATTATTATTATTGTTGTTCCACTTCTATCACCTCTTCGATCCTTATAATGTTATAGTCCTATAGCTAGAGTCTACCAGGCTTAGGGCAATCCTTTAATTAAACTCGATCTTCAAATCAAACAAACCTCCCCATCTCTTGCTCTACTTAATTAATTCTTTCTGCTCCATTTGTTCTCACTCATAAATATATTTTTTGTCTTCCCTTCACTGTCTTTTCCCTTCCACTCATGCACACTCTACCACTCCCACCTCCATTCTCTTTAATCTTTATTCTCTTTCCCACGCACTCATGCACTTCCCTCTCCTTCCCTTCCAGTTTCCCCGTCCCTTCCTTACTTCCTTTTACCTCTCTCTCTCTCTCTCTCTCTCTCTCTCTCTCTCTCTCTCTCTCTCTCTCTCTCTCTCTCTTATAGCTTTTGACCTTTTGTCCTTGTTTCCGCATGCAGTTGTCTCCTTTCCACTTCACTTTCTTTACCTTCGCTTTTCATATCGCCGCCACACTCCACCGAAGTTTTACCAGCCTCAATTTCCGGCAGCCTTGGTTGGACCCTTGACTATGGGAAAAGACCACCAAGAGATCAGTCACTATTGAGGCGTTGGTGGGTGTGAGTGGTGGTGGTGGTGGAGAGCTCTTGCTGAACCTGCTGAATTCATGACGCCACATTGCTCTGCTCGAAAGGTAAAAGTTGACTCGCTTGCCTGGCCAATTTATAGATTTAACCGAATATCGTGCACGTCAAAGAATGCAGAATGATGCACCTATATTTGTATAACTTCTATCATAATTATTTATCTTGCGACACACAAACGCGTTTTTTATACCTGATTGGTCTACTCTACACTCTACACGATCTGTACATGTATTCATAGCTCTATATTAGTTCAACTGTCCCTCTTTTCTTTTTATTTCCTTCCTGCATGCTTGCTGTCACACCTCTATCACCTTTTTCTGGCGCTATAGGACCTCGATGTTGCGGCGCCTAATATCCATCCATCAATCAGCTCTATATTAGTTTGTTCTTGAGCATTTTCGACACGAATCAAAAGCAACATTAAATTTCCTACGTGAAGTTATTATTCTAGATTTTTAAAGTAAATATTTAGATTCATCCATATAATTTCTTATATCTTCCCTCTTCCTCATCCCTTCCTATTTTTCGTCAGTCCTTCCCATATTCTTCTTCATCCTTTCCCATTCTCCTTTACTTTGTCAACGGGAAATAACAAGATGGACACAAATAAATCTCCGAAATTTTGACTTAATTAAGGTGGTCATTCTTTTTTGTTACATTGGCAAACTGTCCTAAATGTTTCGTTGCATTATATTTTTGTTGACAAGCGTTTAAGGGCGAAGTTTAATTTGTGTTGGTAAATCTGGAGCAACTACATGAATCGTCCAAACTATTCCAAGCAACAGAACATCATTATTTTTGTTCTTCTGGCTGGTCCTAGCTGTTTCCTAGCATATATTTTGGAGGAATCAATACACTCTAGCTCCTATCGCATTACCACACGTACACATGTCATATGAACCAAATCACACGTGTACAATTGCCAAAAAAGATATTGTGACAAATCTTGATAGAGCTTTAACCATAGTAATATCCACAACTATTTGTAAGATAACAGAAGGAAATATACATATCCTTCTGTAATACATACTTATAATCCCTACAAACAACTATGGACGTTAATATATTTAATGTTGTATCAATAGTTGACGCAATACCTTTTTTGGCAACTGTACAATATGCAATTTGTAATGAGCCAACAATATCACTGAAACAGATACAATGGAGTTTGGGTTTGGTTTGAGCGATATTCTCCTGTTGTAGCCTATAGATCCATTTTTTGGGGGAGTGTGTCAATCAGCAGACGGTTATATAATATTAGGCAAAAGTTAATTGAGTCGTGTTTAGTTTAAGGGTGTGTGTGGGAATAGGGGGACAGACTTGGGGGGTGCAGGAGTAGGGGGACGGGCTTGTTTTTTTTGGGGGGGGCTAAGGGGGTGAGGGAATAATGGGGACAGGCTTTCTACCCCCCCCCCCCCCCCCAAGCCTGTCCCCCTACTCCCGCACCCCCCCCAAGCCTGTCCCCTACTCCCACACTTCCTTAAGGACCCTGTGAGACCTTGGTGGCTTCTGATTCCTCCTGACTATGCCATGAAACAATTGGCTCCTTCCATATAGGTGTTATTTATAATTTCGTGGCAATGTTTGAAGGACTATTATACCTCTATCTCTAACCTCTAATTTTCTGACTACATCACGTGCATGGGTCCTTAATTAACCCGTTTTTGGAAAATAAAAAAATCATAATATTTTTCAATTAATTAAGGTTTATTACAAAATATACAGTGAAACACTAACTCTTTTGCTTTGGACTGATACCTAGTATACTTTAATTGTACTTTACTTTATCTTAAAATACTGTTACTGATTGTACTGATTGGTGAACTAGACTAAAAGTTACTCAAATTAATGGTTAACAAAGATATATATATTGTAGTATATTTTTGGTGCATTAGAGAGCCTAAAATTATTACCCTATAATATTACGGTATATAGCATGCCAGGAAACAAAACCAGAATATATTACAAAACTAATAGTGGCCTGTTGCATGGAATATGTTTGGAGAAATTATGCAGTTGCTCAAAATTTACCAACATTTAAATTTATGTATTCATTTAATTTATTTGATTATTTTTATTTAATTTACACACACTACAGTATATCCATGTTGTCCAAAAAAAAAAAATAATAATAATAAGTCAGTGTTGTGTTACGAATTAAATTAAATCACTTTAAGGTGATATAATTCGTTTTTGTTACATTGGAGTGCCTTGATTCCTCCAAAGTATGCTAGGAAACAGGACCAGAAGAGCAAAAATAATGGTGTTCTGTTGCTTGGAATAGTTTGGAGGATTCAGTTGCTCCAGAATTACCAACACAGAAGGGAAAAATGGTCCAGCAGAGGGAAACTGAGTGCGGATGTTACGTCACTATTCTGTCCTCGGGTTGATGTCGGAGGAAGTGTATATCATATGTAGTAGATCATCCAAGGCAAGGCCGCACAGTATATCATATTGCTCTGTTATTATTATTATTATTATTATTATTATTCTATCCTTGGAACAATAGGCTACTAAAGGGTGTGTGGTAGTAGGGGACAGGCTTGGGGGGGTGCGGGAATAAGGGGACAGGCTTGGGGTGGGTAGAAAGCCTGTTCCATACTCCCGCACCCCCCACCCCCCAAGCCTGTCCCCCTATTCCCGCACCCCTCAAGGCCCCAGCACCCCCTATAGACCCTCCAAGCCTGTCCCCTTATTCCCGCACCCTCCCCAAGCCTGTCCCCCTATTCCCGCACCCCCATAATGATATCCGTAGCCTATTCTCACTGTGAAATAAATATATTGAAGTAAAGCGGATCTTGTGGATGTTGAGATTTGAGGTTACAGTGTACGGTCTGCAAAACGTAATGATACCAATATTATACATAGATCCTTCAACCTTGAGACTGTACACACTTTTACTTCTTCAAATGTCACTCCATCCATCCTTGTCGTGCCTTCAAAAATTGTTCTCTCCTCTCTTTTACCTTCTTTATTATATTCTGTGCTATACTGTATAATTTTCATACTTTTTTTTAATTTCATCTATCATTTTTTTTATGACCGTAGTGTGCTATCGTCTGTTAAAATGCGGGGCAATTCTGTTACGTGTTTTGGTTCTCCTTCAGACCCGACACAATCCCTTTACTCTCTTCAACTGTTCCTCCATTCCTTCTTTTTCCTTCGTGCTTTATGTTCCTCATTTCCTTCCTTTCCCTTCGTGCTTGCTGTTCCTCTTTTCCTTCTTTTTCCTTCATGTTTGCTGCCGCCTTCTCTTGTGGTATAAAGTCTTTCTGACCACCCCCACTTAATTAAGTATAATACTAGTTAGATGGACGCTATATATAACTTACATGTCAGTAAACTTAACCTCGTGTGCACTATGACGCGTATAAGAGGCACTGGACTGGTAAGGTGCTGGTACTGATGGTGGAGGGAAGTCTGATCACGACCCCCAGATGCAGTGATCGTATCCCCTACTCTGGTTTGGTCACGGGTGTGGCTCACAGTCCCGCAGTAATGACTCTCAGAGAGACGTGAAGGTCGTATGGGAGGGAAAGAGAGACAGATATAGGACAGACAACAACACACTCTGTAATAATATTCACGGAAACAGCTGACGGTCAGTGAAGTACGTAGTTACAGCAATGCAAAGCGTGTCAATCAGCCCCTCAAGTTGCCATCCATCCGCGGATCTTCCATTTTCATTTTCTATTCGATTCTCACACATTATCAGCTGTGAACGTGTGTATAATATTATGTCTGGGGAATTATTTATGTAGTCCAAGTACCGCGCACTATCTGCCCTTGAACTCAAAATACATGCTGTATTATTTCCCCCTCATGCTGCATTGCATATTTCACAGAAGCCGCCAAGGATAAACCTATGTATGGTACACTGCATGTTGTTATTTCAAACGTCGTCCACCAGTATTATTACCAATACAAGGTTTTCTCCTTCTTGTGATTACAACGTTGTTTTGGCCAATCACAGTCTCTATATTTTCTTGCTTTACACACACTCATTCTACTCTCTTCCCTCAATTGCTTTCCCTCCAATATAGTTTTATCACACCTCTATCTATATGTAGCTACAAATCCAAATAGATGAAACTCTATCTCAGCCTCTTTACTCCCGTGAAGGAATGAATGCTTTACAAGCAATATATCCGATCAGTGATGGATTATGCAAGCTCTGGGCCTCAAACCTCACTGACTCATCTCAACACCCTTCAGATCATACGATATAGAGCCCTAAAGACAATCACAGGCTGCACAGCTACTACCACACCTACAGACCACCTACACCATGAAACCAAAATCCTCAAAATCAAGGATCATCTTGACATGAGAGGCACACAAACACTTGCTGCAGCCTCCACAAACCCACAACATCCACTACACTACATGGCACAACACCCATACATGCCATGGAACATTAAAACAACACCCAGTACATGATACCATACACAAATACTGTACTATCATCTCTTACACCATGCCCACCCCAAACCAACCTCCAGAAACATATCTATATTCAAATAAATCAACAGTCCATCCAAACACTCAAAAACAACACACAGCTGCATGCACGGCCTCCTGACATCCATCCATCTGAATCCTCCCTTCCCCGTGAGGACAGAGAGTCTCCTATATTAGAGTCCACCTGGCCAGGCTGCGATGTGGCCACCACTCGGCCCTTCTGACATATAAGAAAAAGCTGAATTGTAAATGCCTGTCCGGGATGTAACACAGCACCCCATTTTATTAAACACATTATGGAAAACTGCAATGGACACAAACACACTCGCCAACAGCACCCTCACTTTTGGAAAGTCAGGTTCAAGGAGCTCGGGGCTGCTCAGTCAGACAGCTTGAGGAACTTCAATAACAACAACTATTATATGCAAATATATGAGTGATATTTTTGGGGTATAACTTTAGTATTTATAATCTATATGTTTCCTTTAACAGGGAGTGGTGGTGTGCGTGTTGTTGGTGATACTTTGTCCAGCTGCTTCCACCACCCATCAACTTGGTGCCTCTGTCCGCCTCCCGAACACATTCACCGCTCCTCAGATTCGTCCACATCAACAAACCAAACCTTTCCTGTGTCTTTCTTCTTTGGTGTGTGATGGGAAGGGAGGCGATGGCAGTGTTCAGAGGAGAGGACTATTCCAACCCGGTGATGATGGTCAGTCCACTTCACAACAGTCCAACTTAAGGAAGCGGTCGGCTGATCTTCTCAACGTCTCGCCGTTCAGTGGTAGGTTCATAATATTATTCTCGATCTGACTACGACCATCAGAAAAAAAAGAGGAAAATTTGATAGTGGTTCCTGGTTTGCTGTAATAAAGGGTTTTTATATATATATAACACTAGGCATTCGATAGCTGCTTTGATATCAGTCCACTACAAGAGACATGGATCCATGGAACTCGTATTGTACATTTACAAATCTTGAGTAAATTCCTTGGGTTAAATCAGAAATATGCATGACTGAAAGTAAAATTTTACCCTTTTGGTTTCGGAAACACCTATAGGTATTTTTCAAAGAATAAATGTGTGTGTGTTAACTGAAGTGGTTTTGTGTAATGAATAAGTTAATATCCAACAGTAGCCTACATACTAATTTTCCTTGGCCTCTGACGACAGCGAGGATACGAGTGGTGGATGAGGCGTCAACAACTGCACAAATTTTAAAGAAGGACCGAAGCCAAACTCCGCCTGATCTGCAACCACTTCTCCTCAGGGATAATAGCAAGAATATTCGTAAGTCTCATTTACTTGGTCCTGTTCGTAACCAACAAGTTTATAACTATATTATAGTCAGTAACAGTAACGGAATGTTACTGTTATTTAAGTAAAAAGATTGAATACATACATACATATACCAGGCCTTCATCTCCACGCTGGAGGTAACACCGTCTCGTCACACACCCTCTGAAACAAAAATGCCCAAATGAATTATAGAACTTCCCCCTCCACACACACACACACTCCATATATTATAATCTTAACCCCCCAATCCTTGTTGAAGGAGGGAGCAACTATCACAGCACATATAGAAACTCTTCACCCCTCTCAATAACCCCCCCCAGCCCGTACAACTACAAAACTTTCCACAATCCATTTCTATCATTTCTGTAATAAGCTTTCTAGAGAACCATAAATGCCCATACTACTTCTTTACTTTTCTCTAAATATTTTTCACACACCTGCCTTACTACAAATATCTGGTGCACACACAGCCCCTTCCTCCTCTAAAGTCACCTTGCATGTTCTTCACCAATGACAGCCTCTGTACCCTCTCTGACTCTTTATCAGCACCTTACCATACAACTTTCCTACTACACTTAACAGACTTATACCCATGAAACTCATACATTGGTAGCTATCCCCTTTTCCCTTATATAGAGTTACTACATAAGTACTCACCAAGTCTATTGGAACCTTATCAATATCATAACATACCATCAACACCTTCCCATACAGTTTTCCTACTATGTATACACTTAACTCATACATTGGTATCTATCCCCTTTTCCCTTGTATAGAGTTACTACACAAGTACTCACCCAGTCTATTGGAACCTTACCACTGTCATAACATACCATCAACAACTTTACTAACCACTCCATCATATTTGTTCCACCATATTACACACATTCTACAGTGCAGCCATCCAACCCTTAAGCTTTACTTGTTTTCATCTCGCTCACTGCCTCCTCCTCCTCCACCTTCTTTCTTATCGGCTACTCAATTATTCCCTCCAACCTGTTTACTCCATTTCCCCTTCCAAACACAACATTTTCAGCTTCTCTATCCTCATCAACATTCAGCAATCCCTCAAAATACTCGGCACATTTCATCTCAACTGCCTTCTTCTCCCTTTTTTTAAATTTCCTCTTTCCCTGATGTCCATTTCCTTATCCTCTTAACTTCCTTCCTCTTTTACAGCCCCGTCAGAAGAAAGAGGACCAAGGACGGCTGCTCTAGAGGTTAACGTAGGTACAGGCATCGTGGTGGTGGGAGGCACTGGAAACATCACCACCAGACCACCCCCTAGTCGCTTCCCTCGTCCCCGTCCCCTTCCGCCTGTCAACCCCAGTCGTCCCCGTCCCCTTCCTCCTGTCAACCCCAGTCGTCCCCGTCCCCTTCCTCCTGTCAACCCCAGTCGTCCCCGTCCCCTTCCTCCTGTCAACCCCAGTCGTCCCCGTCCCCTTCCTCCTGTTAGCCCCAGTCGTCCCCGTCCCCCTCCTCTCATCCCCAGTTTCCCACGGCCTCTACCCCCTTCTGTTAACCCTAATAGTGTCCTTCGTCCCCAGCCCCCATCTTCAACCCCCGATTCTCTCCGTCCTCAGTTCCCTCCCTTCAGTCCCAGACCTGTCCGTCCTCAGCCTCCTTCTGTTATTCCCAGTTTCCCTCGTCCTCTACCTTCCTTCATTAATCCCAGGCCTCCTCGCCCCCCTGGTTCACAGCCCTCTTCCATCGACTCACCCACTCCCTTTGATGATTTCCCCATAATCATATTCCCAGGGGCACCACAAGTCGGTACCAGACCAGCACAGAACAGACCAAGCAGACCACAAACCCCAGACAGACCACAGACCCAGGACAGACCTTCAAAGCCAGGCAGCAGACCCCAGAACCCACCCAATACCATATTCCACAACCCGATCTTCCCCGCCACTACCGACCCCTCAGTCATCCCTCCGACCACTTACAGACCACTCCTTCCGAGGCCTTTCTTACCTCCGACCACCCAAAGACCATTCACTCCAAGGCCTTTCCTTCCCCAGACCACACCAAGGCCGTCGTTCCCACCCCAGACCACTTCAAGGCCGTTCTTTCCTCAGACTACACAAAAGCCGTTCTTCCCACAGACCACCCGACGACCGTTCACTCCCCAGGCCACAACAAGGCCGTTCCATCCACAAACTTCCACCCTAAAGCCCTTCAGTTTCTCCAAGCCTTTCAAACCTCGCCCCATCATACCGAGTTTAGTCCCTGGTCGACCCTTCATCCTTGGTCCTGCTACTCCATTGACCCAAAGACCAACTCGACCCACTCCAGCCACCCAGAGACCAACCCCGCCCACTCCAGTCATCCGTCCTACACTGCCCAACACCTTCCCCCTCAGACCTTTCTCTCCCTCAGTACACACACCCTCAACCCAGCGAATTCCCGCCTTCCTGCCCTTCTTCCCCACCACCACTTTCAGACCCGTCATTCCCCAAACTGCTGCAGATCTCCCTAACAACTCGGGGTCCAGAACAACAGTGAGGCCACAACAGGGAGAAGCAAACCAATTATTCTTCCCCGTTAACTTTAATAATCAGCCCCAGGGAAACCAACAATTATTTTCCCCTGATAACTCGAATCAACGAACGCCTTCATTTCCCCTCGTTGACTCCAATCACCTCCAGGGAACGCCACAACCTAACGCTGTTTTTGGCTTTAATAACTTTCCTGCTTTTCCCAACTCCACTCCATCTTTCCCCAATACCAGCAGTTTCCCCAGCGTCTTCACCAATACTGACAGATCTTCCCCCACCACACAAGCTGCTCGTCAGCAACTTCATGCCGTCCATATCCCAGGCATCCTTACGATCTTCCAAGTAAGTTGAGAGAGAGAGAGAGAGAGAGAGAGAGAGAGAGAGAGAGAGAGAGAGAGAGAGAGAGAGAGAGAGATGTTCAGCATAATAGCTTACCTATAGAAGAGATAGAATGAAGCAACTTTGCGACAGAGAAATGCTGAAAAGTGAATAGAAATGTGAACAATTAAAATGTTTAACCTTTGTGAAATCAACTTGACAGTTTACATGCGTTAATATTTAACATTCATTATTTCCTCTGTGTTTATCTCCTGCCAGAGACCATCACCGGGCTTCACCAACACCAACAATGAAGCAACTGGAGAAGGAGGAGGAGGAGGACAGTACTACCTCTTACAACCTGATGGTCGTGTTATATTGGCGACATTATCTTCACAGAATCCTCAGCAAGGCTTTAACACTAATGTCAATGCTCTCCCGTCGCGCTCTGGGTGATGGAGCGTTAGAAATGTCATAAAGTACCTCTTTTATACTCATTTTTTCCTAGAAAAGGAGGGCTATCATATTAATACAACACTGGCAGCTGAATTTATTGGGTCTCTGAGTAGATTCAGAGTAGATTGTGTGTACTGGATAGATTATGTGTATTGAATTCTTGGCGGACGATAAAGTAGCTGAATTGTATGAACGTGAAACTATCTTTGTACAAGTCTTAACTTAATCAAACTATTAGCCAATCAAACAGGATGGTGATTTTTTATTTTCCCCCTCTCTCTTTTAGGTATATTTACTCGATCAAGAAACCCTGATTATTCATGATAGATAGGGTTTTATGAATAAATCTTTATGGATGAAATTTTTTAGGTTTATGTAATTTGTATTGTCTGATCAATACTCTGATGTAACCTAATCCTAAAATATTGGACACTGTGTCTGGGAGGATAAACCCGAAGCATCCAACAAAACGAGGTTGCATTAAGTAGCCCTCTGCCTCCCAAGACAAGGGAGCCAACTGAATACAACTCTACTATATTCCGGTGCCCAACAGTCTGCTGCCACACTGATCACCTTCTAACATGGTCGTTTTCTGTGTTCCCAACTTTTGATTCAGGGACTACTTACCAATAATTATTGTTCCCTCTGTATATAATAAAGCATCCATTTCTTCCATTAGTTGTTGGTGTAATCACATTGTGTGTATGTGATATCCCTTTCATAGTCTATTCTACCTTAATAAGAACACCAGCATACATTGGTGTGGAAAGTTTACCATAATTAAGGCACATGGGCCATGTTTCACTGGACGGTGGCTGCCACTGTTTCGTGGCGAAAATGAAACACATGTGTTTCTATGGAAGCTCGCACACGGTTGCCACGAAAAAGAGGCCCTTCCTTGTGCTGGATGTTCTCAGCATCCCACCACCAAACAGTGGCAGCCACCGTCCATTGAAAAGTGGCCTGTAGGCTGGGAGACTAATTTATTGTATAAATAAATATAAATAAATAATTGTCAGCGTATAAACACCATATGTTTGGTTATATCAAAGGCATGATGCATTAAGTTCTCTGTAGAGACTGCCTAGTGCTGGTTAAGATGTTAAATAAATAATAAATTGTAAAATAACGTGGTAATGACCTGAGGAAATGCTCGGATAGTGAGAAATTGGAGTGTAAGCGACTGTAGTAGCAGTAATACCAAGGGTTTGTTATCACGCACATGTGGGCTATATAGTTTAGTATCAAACACTGACTGCATAGTTATCGGGGTTAAATAAAACTTTGGTGTATCCTACATCAAAAACAAGAAATAAGTTTGTATTTTCGTAGTATTCTGACTATATTATAATTATTCTAGACAATGATTCAAGTTCAAGTTGTCCCGCAGAGGGCCGCTCATGGGCAGAATATAATATTTGTGGGGGATTTAGGTTAAGTTAGGTTAGGTTTCTAAACGTGTCAAGAGTGGGTCTATTTAAACTATGTGAAATGGGAGATTATTTCACTCTTGGATTCTGCGGGGAAAGAATTGTGTGCCTATATATGCTACACATATCAGTGTTTGTTTGGTATGTATGGTATTTTAAGTTATGGCTGCCTTATAGTGGATCGTATACTTGTATAGTGTAGTACCTATATATGTGTATTTGTCTATGTCAACTAACTTGTTTGTGATTTTGTATATCATCTGTTGTCTGTGTATCTGTCTTCGTGTTGTCAATGGGTCTAGTTTTAATTGTGTTTTGTTTATAAGCAAAGTGACTGATGTAGTGTGTCTGTAATCACGTCTGGCCCATCTTGCAGTTTTGCTTTGTATGGACTCTATATAAATAATATGCGAGGTTCCTGCGCAAAAAAACCAGAGGACCCTTTGGCCCAAATGCTACCTATGTGTGTGTTTCACCTCATGTCCGCTTAGGTGTGGATGCCCAAGTATTGGTATGTATGAGGGATAGGATTATGGGCTCGGGTAAAACGGATGTGATGGCATTTGTCTGGTCTTAATATGTCATCTGCCACTTGACTTCCCAGTCTTCAAGTACGGTTAGGTCGTCCTGTAGTCGAAGGCAGTCATTCCTATTTAGATTGATCAATAACTAATTGCTTTCCTGTTATTATTGATGTTGGTTTCAAACAAATAGTATATAGGCCTAATAATAATAACAGACTGGGAAGTCAAGACTGTCAAGTGGCAGATTACATTTATTAGACCAGCAGACAAATGCCATCACATCCGTTTAACCCATGCCCATAATCCCATTCCATTTATATACCAACTATATAGTAGTATATACACATCACCAACCTCAACACAGTCACTTCCTACTATATAAATAATAATATAATAGGCTTATAATAAGTTTGGGCGATATTCCCTTGACACCGGATGGGCTATATTATTATTACCCATCCTGGCAACCCTGTGATAGTGTTGCCGCAGGTCGCAATGTTTTGACCAACAAGGGAAGAAGAAGAGATGAGTGTTATGTTGTTATGTGTGTGTTGATGAGTGGCCTGTGTTCAGTGTGTTGTTCATCCCACCACAACACACAGATACTACTAACAGATGAGGACTAGCAGAGGTGTTGCAAGTAAGGGGGGGAATGTGTGTGCATGCATGAGTGTGTTGCAAATGGTGTGGCAGACCTTTAATAATATGTGCAGCAATACCATCATTCCATTTTGTCCTTTTAATTTCCCCCAGCAGGATGATATTGCAACACAATGACTATAGGAGAATTTATTAAGTTAGTTGTTGCTTCATTTCCTTCCTTTGATCGAGAGGAAGTTATCAATTTAATTAAAGTGCTATTAATTCTTCTTGCACGCACGTCTGACTCGTTTATGCGTGATTATTCCCTCGTGTGGTGGTGGTTTTTGTGAAGCGTATTATTTATTAAGACTGTCATTGTTTTATCGTTCTTGGTGTGTTATTTGATTTGTTATAATGGTAAATATTGAAAGAATTACCGTTATTACGTATGGTTTTTCTACCTTCATTACCCACTTATTTAGACCATTCTAAGGTTATTTACTTCTATGGCATTTCCTCCACAAATGCCCCGTTTCCAAGATATTCAAATAGGGCATGTTGAAATTAGCCTGACCTTACCTGACCTAACCAAGACCACAGCAGATCACCGGGACCTAACCTGGGCAGACTACCGGGACCTAACCTGGGCAAACTACCGGGGAATAACCGTGGTTAAGTACAGGAAATGACCGGAGCAAAATATTGGGACCTAGCTGGATCTGGTAACACTGCTACAAAATAAGGAATATTTTTACAAGTTGCCACAACTCGATTTCAAATATTTTACTATTACCAGTGTTTTATTTCATTATTACAAACAACTTTTCTATATACTATTTCTTCTGCAAATGCTGCATAACAGTAGTTACCTCTTATAGTTAGGTCCCGGTAGTCTGCCCAAGTTAGGTCCCGGTAGTGTGTCCCAGTCCAGATTAGATTAGGTTAGTTCCCGGTAGTGTGTCCCAGTCCAGATTAGGTTAGGTCAGGTCAGGTGAGGTCTGACTAATTTCTACTGTATATTTTTTCCTGCTTAGGTCAGGTGAGGTCTGACTAATTTCTACTGTATATTTTTTCCTGCTTAGGTCCCGGTAGTCTGCCCAGGTTAGGTCCAGGTAGTCTGCCCAGGTTAGGTCCCGGTAGTCTGCCCTGGTTAGGTCCCGGTAGTCACACTAAATCCTTCTAGGAAATAATTTTTTTTCCAGTGAAATCCTGTTGTGGCAACTTGTAAAAATTTACCCAAAATAAATACCAAATAATGGTGTTCTGTTGCTTGGAGGAATCAGTTGCTCCAGATCGCCTATACTACCAACACTGTACTTAGTCCTACCCTTATATAAATTAGAGCTGCTGTGTAATGATGTTGTAACACAAGTTAAATGCAGTGATGACAGATACACATACATCTCTTATGATAAATTACATGTGTTGTTAGAATAGGAACTTCTTCAGAATGCAACTATCTGGTCATATTAATGTTATTTAATGCATGAGATGGATGGGAATTAATGCTGCCGTCTGTATCAATGGATGATCAGTATTGGTGGTGTCAGAATATATTTGAGTTATGGGTATTAGTGTGAAATTGATTATCAGTGTCAGCAAGATACTGTATATGGTACCGGTACTGTTACATTCCCAGTCTACTCCTATACAGTACAGTACTATACACTGTACTAACTTTGGGTTTTATTTTTATACTGTATAATTATGTATACTGTAGTTGTTTTCTCACATTGTGTATCCTACTATGACACTTTATTTTAAGTACTATATTTACACTTAATGAGTGTAATACAGTTCACTGGGTACAGTATTCTGATCTCATTTTTCTTTACCTGACTCTGGAGCCTTTCACCATTGAAAAAAGGCAAATGAGGATTTAATAATAATCATGATGACTGTTTGTTACTGTATGTACTGTAGGCTATATGGTACAGTATCTTATGTATTTTGCACATGCAATTAAATTTATTTCCAGAGAATGAATTACATATACTGTACGGTATCTGGTCAGTAATGTAGGTTATTAAACTACAGTATATTCTTATTCAGGATGAATGATTTTTAACAAATAAGGTATTGAAGGTGAGTGTTAAGTGTACAGTATACAGTACCATAAATATTGGCCTCTATTTCCTCCAGGATGAGTAACTCCCGCCTGATGAACTCACGTGTGGTGGTGATGCTACTGGTTGGTGTGAGTGCTGTGGTGATGCTCCTTTACCTCCATCTGGCAACTGAAGTAGCTCACCTTCACACCTCAATGCACTCACACAGTAAGGTCTTCCTGATGTTATCATTGCTCACTTGATCAAACTTTTTTCTTGCACCATTGTTGATACAGTACTGGTAAAACTTGACAAATTTTAGACTTATAATTAATGTAGGACCTATTTACTTTCAGATGCAATAGACTACCACCTTGACAGTGTACCAGCAGCCCGGGGTGTGCTAGATGTCAACAACATTGTTGTCATATACAACAGAGTTCCGAAGACGGGATCAACATCATTTATTGGGCTGGCATATGATCTCTGTGCCAAAAATAAATTCAACGTCATTCACATCAACACAACCAAAAATATGCCAACTCTATCTCTCACAGATCAGGTACATTTTAGCTGAACCATAATATTTATTACATGGTTTATATGTGTTGAGTTACTATTGTGGATTTTCGATAGGTGCTTAGTATCAGGAATGAATGTTATAAGATAACGATAAGCTAAATCTTAAAAGCAATATTTGAGTCCCTTGTTGATAATAATACAATATGTCATCTAGATCAGAATCACATCACTTGTTGCAACTGACATAAGGTGCTTTTGTTGCATCTGTAAGGAGGACAGGATAGTCACATGATGGACATCAACAAATGAACTTTGCTGCATGGGGTTTGAGTTGAGCCTGGACCCACCTCACTTGTGGGAAATGGATTTTTGTATGAATTTTTTTTTTTAAGATGTACTGTACAGTATATGTTTAAAGTTTGATGGGAAAAAGTGGCAGAATATTGTTACAGTATTATGCTGCCAAGCAATAACAGAGACCATTGAAAATAATTCTGTCTTTTAATATATTTCTGTTATTTTTCAGATGCGGTTTGTGTATAACGTGTCAAACTGGGTGGAGAAAAAGCCTGGGATATATCATGGCCACGTTGCCTACCTAGATTTCAGTCGGTGTGTATTACTAATTTGTTTTCTTATTTTAATCATAGTTTAGTGTCAAGCATGACATAAGAACTGTCTTTACCAATGTTATTTAATTGGTAAAACATACTTTACATAATTTATTAATGCCAGGACATATCACTCAGTTCTTCAAAGAGCAGTAGTCCAGACAAGCCTAAGAATTAGATATACACTGTATACTGTATGTGAATTATATAGTTACATAAAAAAAAAAAAGATGATAACACCAGTTGGTAGACATGATAATAGACAGTGGGATGAGAGATATCATGGGATTCCTACTTAGTCTTGTTTAATGAAAAAGTGTGTGAATGCTATGTTGTTTTTTTAAGGAATCATTGTCCAAGTAAACTGAATGTTGCCATATACAGTGTTCCATTTACAAGAATACTATAATGTGTTCTACTGGGTGAAATTTGAGTTATCTATGAATGCTCTCAAATTCAGTTGTATTAATAGGAATATTTTTAATTATTTATGTTCTATATACTTCTAACAGATTTGGAGTGATCCAGCAACCCATTTACATTAACTTGATACGGAAACCTCTTGACCGTCTGATATCCTATTATTATTTTGTCCGCTACGGAGATGATCTAAGACCAAATCATATTAGGAGGAGGATGGGAGATAAAATGGTAAGTTAATGAATGTTATTTTGCTGTAACCATTCATTTTAAGTCCATATATTTAGAAAATTCAATTTGTGCAACTTGTGATAATGTGTAGTCAGTTTTTTTCTTGACTTTAAATCATCCCAATCCCAAGGAAAATGGTGGCTTGATCTGGATGATGAATTATGTCTAGCCCTTTGTGTTTAAAACCTCTTCATAGATATACAGTACACTAGCTTAAAAAACTATTTCTTCCATACCTAGCATTACCTCCAGAGTGAAGCATTCCCTCAGATGCCTGGGCTTGACACCCCTACCACTATGCTGGACTGTTTAATACAATACAATGTGTGCTTGCAACTCAGACACCAAAGACCAGTGACCTGATTATCTTTCAATGGATAGAAATATTGTTGACACCTTTAAGATCAAGAGTGTTTCAGTCAACTCAAAATTATCGACCATTAATGATGCACTGACTAATGGTAAGCAATTTATATGTTACAAGAAGCCCTTAGGTTCCAAATATTAATATACATTGGCTTACCCCAACAGACTCTAGATGAATGTGTGGCCATGGACCACCAGGACTGTTCCCCAACTCACCTGTGGGTTCAGGTCCCCTTCTTTTGTGGCCACCATGCTGAGTGTTGGTAAGTTTTTGTATTGACTGTGGAAACCATTTTAGGGAAGGCCTGTATGAATTGTCCATTTGTCCAATTATCTTGCACCATCCTCATGTAGGCCTACCTCTCACCCTAGCTTCCATAACTTTTTTCATATAGTTTCATGCTCTATCTGATCAACTTTATGCCTCTATAGTTACTGAAACACTTCACATTACTCTCTAAGGTTGGTATCACAAATCAACCACCTTAAATGAAAGACATCAAGAATCTTAGGATGACTTGCCTTGTAAAGTTGTAATACTGTAATGACATTTTCATTATGGGTGATAAGACAATTTACATTGAGTATGGAGTGAGTGAGAGGGTGTAGCATAATTCATTGAGGTAGTTTGGATATGTGGGGAGAATGCAAAATGGAGAGTTTACGAGTGAAATGGAGAGGCATGGTGCAAGAGGCAGACCATCAGTCAGGTGGGTGAATTGGCTTGAAGACATGAGAAAGATGTGAGTGGAAGGGTAGGGCTAGATTAACCCCTTGAGGGGAATTTCTGGAAGGAGCAAGGCATCAGCGCTATAGATCAATAGATTCGCTCACTTTGTCATTTATCATTAATTCCCAAATTTCTTCCAGGGTGCCAGGGTCAAGCTGGGCACTGGAGCAAGCTAAACATAATCTGGTGCACAAATACCTTTTGGTGGGGGTAACAGAGGAGATGGGGGACTTTGTGGCTATGCTTGAGTACTCCCTCCCCCGCCTCTTCAAGGGAGCCTATGATCTCTACCTCTCAGGTCAGTGTGATGCTACCATGGCTGTTTATTGGGGTACCATATGTTCTCATTTTGCTTGGTGCCGAACTATGAATTTGGATTGGTATTTGTATATTATTCTTTAAAACTCACGCTTCACATGCCCAAAAACTGAAAAATCAGAAAAGTTTATAATTTCACCCCCTGTATATTGTAATTCTGTATGGCAGAATGTGTTTGTTGGATAATTAACCCTTATGTTATCCTTCATGAAGCACTGAGGGTGGCAACATGACTTTTGCCGCTGACTGTACGTGGTGCATGAATCATATTTTCAATTTCAATATTAGTATTATTTTAAAAATATATGCCTTTAAGGGACCCTGTGATGTAGTCAGAAAATTGGAGGTAAATGAGTCCTTTTAACATTGCCACAAAACACTATCTATATAGAAAGAGCTTGTTTTGTGGCATAGTCAGGAGGAATCAATAGTCTCCAATTCTCATACATAATCACAATGTTCTTAAACATGAAGCAGCCAGAACCACTCAGATATATAGATCCAGAGTAACTGAAGAAATATTGGAGTCAGAATGTTAACTGAATTTTAGAGAGTTCTATACCAAAATATTCACACATATATTTCTGTCACTAGGTAAAAAATCTCACATCAGAAAAACTGTGAAGAAGGTTATGCCATCAGATGAAACTATAGCAAAGCTCCAGAATACAAAGGTTAGTACTATTGACAATTTTTATTCTTTTCAAGATAACTTTTAGCTGATACTATATCCCATTGACAGAACTTAGATGGAGCCATTTGAACAATTCTTAATGACTAAAAATTACTACACAAGCATTTTGAACACTGAGTACAGTACTGTATTTAATAACCAAGTGTATAACATCAGAGCTACTTCCTCTGATGGAAGGAGTTAATACCATATTGACTTTGAATTTCCAGGTCTGGAGATTAGAAAATGACTTTTACAATTTTGCTCTGGACCACTTCCACTTCCTCCGAAAGAAAACCTTAGAAGAGGTAGTGAGTTTAGGACGTCTGATGGATCGAGGGCAAAAGTTTGCTTATGAGAAGATTAAGCCCAAGAAAACGTAAGCTGGAGTCATCTCTTCACTAAGTTCCCTGTAAGTTGTAACATGTAATACATTACTAGATTTTGCAGAATAAACATCATTAGCCTATAGTAAGAACCATTGCTGGACACGGAGAATCTTTTTAATATATTTCATCCATTGAGGCTCTTTTTGAAGATGTTAATTATTTTATTATATGCAGAGCTCTAAGGAAAAGTAATAATCTAGATTGTATGATTTTTATTAGGCCTTCTAGTATGTAGGGTAGCATCGAGATGTTTTGTATGTACTGTATATATGAGTGGGTGTTAAAGGTAAAGATGGTAAGGAAAATCTGGTAGATGTGAAATATTATTTAAACTATGTTGATGTAATTATGGCTTTATCTACACACTTGAAAATATGACCTCTTCTCCAACTGTGTTTAAGAATGGTCCATTTGATTTCAGTAGACCAAATTGCAGGACTGACATCATTATGAAACACATGAAAACATACACTATTACGTGTGGGTTTATGAATGTGTGTTATGCATGTTCTAGCTATTGTTTCTATAGGCTGCCATGGTGCACTGTAACGCTGTCTTTATGGACTTGATGGGTGGCACTTTATTTATTGTTATACAATATACAAGATTATGATACCTAATCTAATCACATTCATACTCTTTCCAGATGTGATGGTGGCCTGAAAAACGATACATATCACGTATGAATTATTTTTTATTGAGCATATCACACGGAAGGACTGTATTCCTAGTCAAACATGAAGTACAGGAACACTGCCCAAAATGTAAAATTCCAATGATCTTTACTTTTTTCTAGTAACCAGATGATACAGCTTGGAAATAATTTGTGATTATCAGCATCTGAATGGCAGGAAGTTACTCCTCCTGATGGTAGTGTTTTGGGTGCCTATAAACCAAGCCCAACTGTATAGGAATACACTCCCTTATGTTAAAGAATCATTTATTGTGGTTGAATTGAAGAGCTACTGATTCCTCCAAAGTACAGTATGCCAGTAAGCAGATGAGTTCCTCATGTTACAAGTGGGGTATCTGTTTTGTAGCATAGTTTGATGGAATCAGTAGCCCTTGAATTTTCCAGTTATAAAATGATCCCTTAAATTGGTCTTAAGGGCTGATGCCAGTACAGTTTGAAATATTTATCAGAGAAATATCCTATACACATCTATTCTTTATTGTGATTCATGAAAATTATTTAGGACAGAATATACAATACTCTACCAGTATACAGTAATGCCATGATGCCAAAAAACATCCAATTTTCATAATACAGTACATGTATACATTTTTTTTTTTATTGAGTTAACCTGATAAGTTCAGAAAAAAATTACTTATACTGTACCAGTATCCCCATATCTGTGATAAAAGACATTTAAACTCCCACAATGAGAACCCATGGTATGTTACTTTCTCTTTGATAAACATTTCATTGTGTTCTCTGGATACAGCTGTAAAAATAATTGAAAAGTGCTTGAAATCCTACAAGTTGCATATCGGAGTATTGTTCCCCTACTCATGTTTTACTGTCATATTTGAATTGTATATTCTTTTGGTTTAAGGTGAAGAAAATACACTGTATCTATGCTGGTGGAAATTTTTTTCCCACCAGTCATATGTCGTACAGTGTTGTTGTGAGCCAGTGAAATTTGAGAAGGAGGAACAACACACCTGTAAATGCATGGCACAACTATTTTCCCAAACTTGCCAATGATTATAGTTTGTCACTAGTTTGTACACCTAGCCAAACAGTATGAGTTTCACAGGTACTGAACCCTTGTGTTGAAATACTCTGTTTCCGCACTGTTGTTGATTATGAAATCAGGGAAGATACTGTAGTTTTGTCTTAGATTGTATATGAAATTTTGTTATATGTCTCATTGAAATATATCACAGTTCATTAACAAATTATGTAGGTGGATATATAGGTGCAATAAGTAGATAATTAAGATTTTGGATGAGTGGTAATATTGGGAACAGGTTGGAATGTGAGAGGCAGAGGTGAAAAGAGCTAAGATATAAACAGATAGTACTGTTATCCAAATAATGAAGAAGGCAGAAATGTATTAGGGATGGATGGGAACAAGCATCATAAATGTTGAAGAAGGTAAGGTGCTGTACCACAAACAGATCACTCCATTTTTTTTTACCACCTGTCAATAATGTAGTGACTCCCTCTATTATATGATTATATTTCTTGGCTTTGTTACCATGGCATTGTTAATTGAAATTACTTTTGTGGGGGCAGGCAGGTTGAACTCATTGGCTATAGTAGACAATCCACCTAGGAGTGGGACAACTCTGTACTGTATACTGTAGGGAGTCCGCTTCTGGCACATACTAAATCATAGTTATCAAGAGTCTCCAATTTGCTGACCACTTAACACCCATACTGGGAATGCAGGTAATGATAACATGTAAAAGACTAGGCTAACATCAGTGTTATGTTTTGTAGATTGTATGTTATATCTTAACTTAAGAAAGTTAACATGAATCGGAACATCTCGTCAATTTTAGAGCATCATCATTGAAATTTCGTTATCAGATTCCTGAAGGCTGGAATTTTTTTAGGAATGATGTATCTCATGAATAGTATTTCAATAACATTTCTTGAATTACTAAATTGTTTTCACACGCTGTTTGTCTTTCTCAGTCAGTTTAATAATGGTTCACAAAACCCTGTCCTTCCTGCATCTTGAGTAGCTGACAGTAACTAAAGCTGAAATATCAAAGTGCTATTATACTTTTAAAATGAAGTGATTATGCTGCATTTCAACAGCCATGTATCCTAGACTGAGGAAAAATGCATTCCTTGTTATGTTAACAAGTGCAAATAAGTATTTCCATTTCTTGATATAGTTACTTATTCATGTACAAGTATAGATTTGGAGGCCTTATTGTACAGAAAACTTCTGTCACTACTGCTTGTATTTTTCTTTCAATTTTATTTTGCATGGGATTTGAAAATTAATTTGATAAATTTGGAATGACAGACACTGATAAGTTTACTTTATATAAACACCAATGTCTCCATCCATCCATCCATAGTGTTGATGCCTTTTTTCTTGCCTGGAGTGCCCTATCATGGAATTATGTTGAAAGTTTTTACTGCAATAGAGCCACTTCCAGCATACCCACACAATGGAAAGGGTTATGTATTGTGCTTTGTAAAATGATATAATATGAAGATCGGTGCAATATTCTTAAGAGACACTGTTGGTTATGGAGAAAAATTTCATGAAAATCTATTTCAAATGGCTGGGTTTGGCCTGATGCCTCTTCCTATCTCAATAACTACAACTACTAGGAGCATCAGTGATATATGCTGGGAATTAAAGAACCTGATTTTTGATGTCCATGTAATCATAGAAAAAAAGTAGAGCTGACTGGATAATTTTGCACAATTGTACAGGTTGGTGCATAAAAGATTTACTGTCTTGTACAATGTACATCCCTGTCTGGAAACATTTTATTGACTGCTTTCAGGAAAGCAAAGCTGAAGTTAAGTCTGCCATATGCATGCAGTACTTGTTAAAAGATTTGCTTTCAGGTTAGTTGTAAGGACAGTCTTCTGATGTTTTATAAGAAATTGCAAGAAGTTTCTCATTTGTAATAACTCAGATAGGCTTATTCCAGTGTCATTCCATTGTCCATTGTTAGTGTGCTATAATCTTACTTAGTCTTGTGAAACTTATATATGATATTCATTTCTAATTGTAAATGGAGTAAAGTGAATCTCTAAAGGTACATCTGAATCTCTTTATGAGGGAGCTGGCTTCTATCAGCATTTTGAGTGCTGGTTCATGTTGAACTTAAATACTTTTGTAACTCGTATAGCTATTGGCTGAAGCAAAGTTTCAGGATTTTGTGTTACTACGCAATTTTACTTCCACAAATGTTTTCACTTGTAGTAAATTAATTCACATATACTGTACAGTACTTTGTAATTACAATAGGTATACTGTAATATACAGTATTGATGAATAGTATCAAGCAAAAGTAATAAAGGGAACACCTGTGGAAAGGAGAGAGAGGAGGGAGCCCTGATTGGTTGGGTGACTGAGAGAAAGAAAATAGCAAAGCATGATTGATGGGAGCCCTATGATATCAGTAGAGCTGCCGTAGCTTAGTTGTGTTTGGGAAATTTAAGTTAAGCTATACCAATATAATCAACTCTGAAAATTTGACTAATTGCATGATGATGCATGAGGAAAACAGACTGTATGTACCGGTAGTTGTAATTTGGATGGTCTTTTTATTGTGGAGTGTGAGGAGGAGGCTTTATTAACGATGTTCCTTTGTGTTTTCTTTAGATCAGAGGGCCCTAAAGTCTAGGCCTATTATGGGAACAGTTATGAAAACCATCAGTAAAGCTCCTTTGCATGTGATGTTTTGCTGGAGTGATGTGGACAGTCTAGTACTTTAAGGGTTTTAGTGCCCCTTCAGTTCTTCAACGGTCAGCATTTCCTTTTATTTCCTTCATGATTGCTGTTCCTCCTCTCTATCACCTTCTCCCTTGACCTATCAGATCTTTCTGTATTCCTTCACTACAGGTTAATATCACTGCATCATCTGTACAAATAATGTTCGAAATAGATCGCCTATCTTCACCTTCCACAATTTCCACTCCTCTTTTCAGTTACCCAGTCTTGCCTTAAATTCTTTCATCACTCAATCCATGTAAACATTGAACAACCAAGGTTAGGGCCTACATCATAAATTCTTGATATTGTAATTATCATCATCATCAGTATTAGCTCCATACATTATCAGGACAAAGATCTCTATATCTGAATTACCGTACATTTTAGGATATACATCACTGATATACGCGTAGATGTGACATGATTGCACAAGTGCAACCCACTACTGTTAAGGCTGTCAAGTTTACAACAATGCTTTGTCTGTGTGTCCGATACCTTGTCTGTCAGTGGTTTATCTCCTAAATACAAGGTGTCAGGCTTAGTCTCCATAATATGCAGTTTGTCAGTTTTGCCATTTCTTCCATTATGCAATAGTTTTATTACATTCCATCATTGTTTTGCAAATATTTTCTTTCCAACGGTTGTTGCTTATCGAATGTGTACTTGCTTCATTTAATTATCATGTTTGATATTTTCAGTCCACTTACAGTTCTTTCAAGATTAAGAGTATAAACTGTGGCAAGTGTGTGTCATTATTCTAACTCAAAAATTATGGTATAATGTTATACTGTATGAAAAACAACATGTAAAGGGAGTTCTAGTGAGCTCTGGCAATTGAACAGCTTGGATGTTACAGTATATGTTATGAACGCCTCGTAAGGAATGTGGCATCAGGCAATAGGCAGTTAGGTAGATAATTAGTTAGATAAAAGAAAAGGTATCTTGCTAAAACTGTTTTGCATGGACTGGATATATATGTTCACAATTTGCACCACAGTAGAGAGTTATTGATTGTAGCAGGCCTTCGGTATAACTCAGGCATCTTATACTTCACACCTTTTCATTTAAACAGGTCCATTTGATGCCATGATTTACTATACTGTATATGGTAATGGAGTATTAAAAGATTAGGAAAACCTTTGTGGATTGTAAATGAGACACTGTATATAGAATCAAGTGTGAGTTTGTGTTATATCAAGGGTCTACAGTCTGAGGTTCTCAAAGGCACAACTGAGCAAGCACCAGATATTACCCTCCTTTATCATTGCTTTGGTCTCGTGGCAGAGCTTATAACCAGCCAGTCAGCTACAGTAGCCTACTTTATGCTGGTCCTTATAATTATCCCACCTCTTCTCAACGCACACTGATTCCTTCCTTCCTCCAGTCAGGTACCTTGGTCAGGGTCCATGTTGAGGGTTGATATACTGTTTGGTTTCTTGACCATCTCTTTACTCTGTCTACTTTGGTGCGTTCTTCCTTTATCCCTTCAAACAGTGGCCAATGTAGCTTTACTAATGGGGCTTGCCTGTGTATTGGGCACCTGTGCTTCATGCTTTCTCTACAAGTGTTTCCTACTCTTGCTGTCACAGTATGGCCACTTTTGTTGATTGTTTTGTCAAATAGTGGAGCTTTTTGAGTTGTGGCTAGGAATACCTCATATTATATTGTTATCTGCACTTATGCACATACTGTACTCTATATACTATGATCTGCATGAATGCACTTTAAAACTTGTTTGTTGGAGAAGTATTTGTGTACTGTTTTATAATGAAAATAGTGGCTGTATATATATGTATGTAATTGAAGTGATGTGTATATACCATGTATAAACTTTTGTGCATATGTATTGTATATATTTTTACATGAACCATGGTCATTTGTATGTATTAATGAGTGCTAATTATTAATTACTGTAACCTGATAGAGTATCAGGAGATATTGAATATACTCAGGCTGAGGTTTAAATGTATTTTTGTGATAGAAAATGTTGAATTTCATATCTTATTCCTACTGTTTTTTAAGGTGAAACTTTACATTAGCTCAGTATTAATGATAACAAAAACTTGCGAATGGTATTTGATAATCTGTTTGCTTACCAAACTGTTGGTTCTCACTGAATGTGATGTACCTGATGTCATAAGCCACACAAGTCACGGGTGCTGGTTTTATTATTAATATTACTTTTATAATAAGTGTTATTATCATCATTAATATGTGAGTGAAAGTGAGAGAGAGCTGTCTTATGTTTTCTTGTATTTCATGAAAAGCCACCTTGCTTATATGGGTGGGAATGAGTCAGTACAGGTATATGGGGAAAATTGTTAATACATATGTAGAGGGAAAATTGCTGTCAACTGAGTCAGTGATAGTACTGTACTGTAGCCACATCTTACAGATGAGTTGTTGTTGAAGTTCCTCAAGCTGTCTGGCCAAGCAGCCCCAAGTAATGAAGAGTAATACAGTACAGTAGTAATAATAAATTTATAGTTAAGGTACAGTACTGAAGAGTTATGAATGCTGTCTGTATTTTAGTTTTTACTCCATGGCTCCACTTCAGTAGGAGGAAATGATTTGCATGAAATACAACATAGTCACTGTCAATAATGATGTGCAAGTACTGTATGTATTTACCAGCCATCTGTCAATGTCATGATGTCATTCTATCACTGAGCCTTAGGCAATAAGATGCTATGGAATTGTGAAGATTCCTGATTCCTCCAAACTAGGTCAAGAAACAGTCCATGTTACTCTAAGTGATTGTTTTTTTGCCACTGTTGAGAGGAATCTGTAGTCCCAAATCCTTCTTACTTGGTGCCGGGACCTCACCAATCTACATTCATAACTCCACTGTTATCAGGGAACTGACTCATTTGTGGGGAGGGTTAAGGGTTGGTGAAGAACTGTGAATGAAAACAGAGTTAAGGAGCTTGTTGTGAAGTGATGTTATAACATGCTCAAAAAACTTGGTAGCTTTTTCCTGTAATATTATTTGTAAATTTTTATTTATTGGCAGTATGTTGAAAAGATAATTCTGTCTTTTTTCCCTTGATGGTGGAGATTATCTTAATAGCAGTTTACACCATCTGGCTTCATGTTATCAAAGGCTCAAACTATTATTTATGGATTGATTAAAATAATGAGACATCAGTAGTTCCCATCTATGAAAGAAAAACTATGTGAAGTTGATCAGGATAACCTATGATGCAGAATTCATCAGCCCTTTTATATTGTTTAAGGGTTAATTAGACACCGGATCTGCTTCTGACAACTCCCTCAATAGTTTCAGTAGTAGAAAGCACTAAACTACATTAAGCATTACAGTCTATAAAACTCCAGTCACTCCAGTTTAAATAATGTTTATTGGAATGTGGTGCGTTAGCCACTCCTACATTTATAAATGGTTACTATCACCTGCATGTGTACTGCTCAGGGAGTTGCCAGAAGCTGCCTGGGTAACTGTGCAGATAGAGTACATCATTCTCTGACTACTTGGCAACCAGTGCTGTTCATTCATTTATATCTGCACTTTACAAAGCAAGACATCAAATGTTTCATGCTTCTGGTGTTAACTGAATAGCACTAATTTAGTCAATGTTGGGGAATTTACTCACTGTGACACCACATTTGTTTTTACACTGTTGATAAAGGCAGTTTATATTTTTATAAATGATAAAGAACTGATACTGTTATGATAAGGTTAATGTTTTGTTTAATATGAAATAAGGTTATACAGTGTGTCCCATGAATTTGGAAATATAATTTTATGTATTACATTATCAGCACAGGTATGTATTTCAGGGAAAAAGGTTGCCAACTTAACTCAGATGGTATAGACTAACCATTAGGTATAGTTGGAGAAGAAAGTCTTAATGGGATGGTACAGTCTTGATAGACAACAATAGGCAGCATCCCATAACCTCTTCAATAGTTTGGTGATCCACAGAGTTCTGTGTTCATGAAGATGCAAGTTGGGTCTGGAAAAACAAATTATTGGGTATGTTATATTTTAAAAGTTATTTACAGTGCTATACTTCATGCCTAGGGATGTAATGAATGTTATGTTTCCAGACTATTTGGACATGCTGTACAGTATTAGGAATTTGTTTTATTGCACTTGTATTGATGTACAGTCACAAAAATCTGCAGTACTGTACTTTCAGCATTGTCAATTGATTGTCTGCCTGGGACTCATAGTTTGACTGATTCAAAGCCTGTCCATGGAACAGAAGAAATGAAGACCAAGAACAGGTGTGAAAGGTGGGTGCCAGGCATACATGGCATGGGAAGGGGAGGACATGCTTCAGTACTTTGAAACTCTGAACCCCAGGCAGACAAAGGACTAATAATGCAAAAATATACTGTGAATTTATGTGGACAACTGTACTTATCAGTTTAAGCATAAAATTACTGTCTTTACTAATTACAGATAATTTGGATATATTTAGATTATTTTGAAAGTTCATTTCCTGTTGATAAAATATTGTCGTGATATTGAAAATGTATCCTATGCACATGGTATAATTTGTTAGGGCATAGGGCCATATTCCAGAACAGTGTCATGGTGGTTGGCCAAAATTATCACAGCCATTTGGTTGTGTATATGAATATTAATTGACAGTTGGCATGTGTGACAACAGCCAATGCTTTAAGAACTGCCATAAATTGAAATGTTAATCATCATTGTTGTTAAGATAGTACAGTACATACTCTACTTAACTCCTTCAATCCACATACTGTAATCTTACCACTTCCTCACTTGTCACCCTACTCTCTGTTTCTTCAGGGATACCTGAAGTAAGACCATTATAGTTTCTGCCTTCACTCTCTCTAGCTCTCCACTTTTGTTAAATGCTATTATGAATTCATAAAAAAATTAAACTCAAGCATCAAAATTCCCAAAGTACAAAAATATAAAGTGGGGCTGCAGTACAAGAACTTGACCAACATAGGCCACCATCAACTTCTGAAGCTTGAGATATGTAATAACATTGTTCCTAAATATGGCCCATTGTGACAAACTAACAGATAGACAGATCTTAAATGTATAACATTTAGAATGATTATTTTTAGTTTATTGCACGGTAATCTCTGGCTAGCAATGCACACCTTAAAATAATCGTCACTGTAAAGTTGTTTGGTAGAAATGCTGTTATAGTTGATGTTCAGAACTCGTAAAAGTTACTACTGTATACAGTATATGAAATAGAAATAACTATATTGTTACTGTGCTATTTGTAATATCATATTTTGTTTGCAAGTTACATGAATAAGATGCACATACTGTACGGTAATTTATACATATGTGAAGCATTGCATTATAAGGGATACAAGTTGTTTTGCATTGAAATTGGATAAAGTATTGGACAAAAATATATCTTGGAACCTGTATAATAGAGTAATATGTTACGGCAAATTTACCATACACAAGATGTTTTACTCAAGCAATAAACATAACTTTGAACACTTATGATATACTTGATTTTAATATAATTAATAATATTATCATACAAATAATTAACATTGACTAGCTAATATGCATGAGCTAATATGAATTGTTCACTAATATGAGCAGTTTACTAACAGCTTTTGATAACTACAGTACAGGGACTTACAAAAAGCTAACAGGAATTGTTAACTTTAGAGAGGCTGCCACACTACTATACAGTACTGTACAAGGATGTGTGTGTAATTGCAAAACAATGTACAGTGCTACCTGTAATGCTGTAGTCAATATTCATGTAAATACTGTATGTATAATCATAGAGAATACTTAACACATTCATTGTGCCAATATTTGTAGATAAAGTTATGAATCCTATATTTTTTATCATGCACATTAATGAAGCATGCCAAAGAAGGTAGAAATTAAATGTATCGTGCTTGCCAAGGTAAAAGGAAATATAAGATATGAATTACAGGAACAGTCATAAACTATAAGTTTAGCTGAAACTGGTTAACTTTCAAGTAAGCCAGGGGGCATTTTATAAAGAGTTACATATATTTACTCTTCAACAATTTGATAAACTAGCATCTTACCTGTAATTATATCATCACAAATACTGTACTGAAAGAAATTGCCTGGCCTTTTGTGTCAAAAGTAACTTGTGGAAAAGTAGATGGATTTGGTAACACTTGGGATAATTCGTTCCCATTGCTACACTCGATTAGCCTATGTCAGATTCAACACTCTTTGCCAGCTTTCCCATTACAGTACATGGAATTTGACTACAACTTAGGGTTATTGATCCCTTCAGTGTTGCCACATGACTGACGGTAGAGCAAGTCAATAAAAAATCTGGACCTCTAATTTACTTGAGAGTTAACTGGGTAAGGGGCTAGAAATTATGGGTCAAGACTGTAGTGTATATATATATATATATGCAGTATACAGATATTGTATTGCAATATGAAATACTTATACTGTACTGTATTACTGATTCATATATTGTTATGATTTAATTGTTTCAAAATGTCATGTACATTTTTTTTGGAGAAAATGTATTGCACAGTATATTTTTCACCCTTCCTGCAGTTGCAATACTGTACTGTATATTATTAGTCATAGCTACATTATTAGTTCTTGCACATACCCTTTGTTGGTTACTGTCTCATACATGTTGAAATTATATTGATTTACATACCATAATAATACTCATATACATCTGCACACTCTGCAGCACTGTCTCAATACTTAAGATTCAGACATCTGAGTGGTTTAATTCCACTGTCTGAGATGGTCTGAGTTCCACACATTAGGTCAGTAGAGTAAGTAAAGTGAAGCATAGGGAACAATCATTGAAGCACAAAATGATACATGCCAGTTGTGTATCATCCAATCATAATTGTTTATGCACAAGTAAATTAAGGATACCCAGGATTTGCTCATAAAAATGCCATATGATTAATGAGTTGGTTAGGCTTGATAAAAATGCAGTTTATCCCTCTAAGGCCTGGTATGATTTCCTACTAAATTCTTTATTTCAAAAAACAAAAAGAACAGCAGTTACAAATTTGTAATTAATTGTGCAGTCATTACTGTTGATTATATTATACTTTCATTATGTGTTATGTGATGTTACAAAATCTCAGACATTTACCAATGTATGCATTACTGTACTGTATATAATGCTCCCCAGAGGCCCAGGCATGTATCCATTATGTAATGACTGGGGAAGGACTGGCACAGTAGAACACAATACAGCACTTTTTACTTGTCAAAAGTGAGTGCTGTACAATACAGTACAGTATACCAAAACTGATGCAATTTTTTCTTGTGTGAAAGTGATGGGTAGTAAATATTGCATCACTTGTCAATACAGTATCAAAAATTAAGTTGTGTCATAAACAATACTGTCTTTAATATTTCTGATCTTTCCTTTCATGAAATCTCTCTCCCTTGGTTGATATATAGCATGTTGTATGACAGTATACTCTAGAGTCTATACTGTATAATGTAGTGAAATATTCTTCAGAAGTGAGCCTATTTTTATTGAATTGGAGTGCTACTAATTCCTCCAAACTATGCAAGGAAATATCACGTCAGTGTTACTAGTACTGTACTGAAGAAGGATCTGTTTTGTGATGTAGTTTGGAGGATTCGGTAGCATGGTATTGGTAAGTTTGAGCACTCCATTTGACTAAATCTTAAAAAATGAAATGTGATTATCAATACACTTGTATGAGAAGGTTGTTATGAATCACTCTTGTGAAAGAGATTCAGTGATGGATAATTGTAAAACATACATTGTTTTTCTGTATACAGTAATTAGTTTTTTTGTTTTTTTTTAATTAATCTAAACATAGTGACATACTCAAATATAAAAACTACAGTATTTTGTGCTACTTGATACTAATCCTGATCCTGGTGCTAGGAAAACATTATACAGTAATATTTATTTGTTGTTAATTATTTTTTGGGTAAAGGAGGTTCCACAAACTGATGTTTTAATTTTGCATGACAAAATTAAATTACTGAATGTAAAGTACAGTATATTTACAGGTACAATATTTGATTTATAGTTACATTTTATCAACAGTAAAGAATATGTGTACAGTATTAGTTATATGCTGTTATAGATTTTTGTTCTTAATATCATACTTTTACATACAGTGTATCATGAAATATAATTTCCATTATATCTTTAATAACCATTGTAAAGTTAGTGTGACAGAAGAGTTAGAACACTTTTACCTCATTTAAGTAGTATTAAGTATGACCAGTACAGAAGTTATTCCTCCTTTTCAGGCACTGTAAATGGAGTACTGTATCAGTAAAATGCACTTCTTAATTTACATGTTCTTTGTTTTCCTGACGAATTAAATGGACTTCAAAGTCTTGTGATTATGTAGACAAAGATAAATTAGTTTATTATCAATCTATCATTGAATTGATTGATGCAGGCAGGTTGTTTGGGACCACAGGATTTTATGAAGTCCAGTCTGTTAAGTGACTGATCAGTATCATTCCTCATGTCTGGGAGATAATTTGTTACGGTATTTTGGGTGCCACCAGTGACTTTTTATTCGATGGTGTGATAGGGTGAAGACTATGGTCTCTGTCATAGTTATTTGCTAGATCAAACCAAGATTGTATATTCTACAAGCAAGTGATTTTTATATTGTTAAAAGAAGTGGTGTTATCATGAAAATTGTTCAGGCTTGTTCTCGAAAATCGCTGAACAAAAAAGTTCTTGATGCTTTCTTTCTAGAGGGATGAGTGCGACGTTTTAGGCTTTTATTTTTTTTTTATTTTTTTTTTTTTATATTGTTTTTATTTTTTAGCAGACCCGCTGTTGTTGAGTGGTTCGCTTAATTTCTGTTCCACCTACCACTCTTATTACCTCTCCCCTCGTCATACAGGGTTTTCCAGGCATAGTATATAAATCCTCATCTTCAAACAATCGTTTTTGCACGGTGCGGCCATCCCCATATTCCACTGCAGCTGTGGTCGGTATAATAAGTGTCCCCAGGTGGGCGGTGTTTTTGATGCCCTTTAATTTTAAGAAGTTTTGAGCCTTGATTGGAGTCGATCCTGTGTCCAGGGAGCATACCATAAATTACCTTCTGGGGTCTGTGGTGCACATGGATGGTAGATTGTAAACTCGATCGTAACTTTTGACAATGGTAGACTGATTGATTTTGAACATGTTTTGTAAATTTGAAGTCCTCAGCTAGAATCGGTTTCAGTGTTCATGCAGCTATATAGGAGTAGTAAAGGTGACTGATTTGTGTGCACTATTATAGTATAGGCTACACATGCAAGGCTTGGAAACCACCACAGGAGTTAACTCATCACTTCCCAACTTCCGCCCTCCACACCAATTATTATGTCTTACTGGCTTCCTTCCTTTATCACTCCACCAACCGTCACACTCCTCATTTTTCCTTTCCATTCATTTCCACGACCGTAACCGTTAGAACCTGTACAATATAATATGCCACATGCATAATGTGACTGAGAAAATAGAAACATGTTTTAATAGCGCGTCTTCGAGTTCTTAAGCATATAAAAGCATGGATGATCAATTTACAGCCTGCATGAAACTCGTGAGCAGATGTTTTGCTGAAGAAGCCTCAGGGTATCTTGGAGCAGCTGCGGGCTGTGGCACGTGCTCCCCCACTACTTTTTTTTTTTCCCCTATGGGAATTTTCTTAATTGGATCTGCTAGACCCAATAGTCATATACGGATAATATGATGCCGTAATTCTAAGCAGGTAGTAGGTCTACTATGGTTTATAAATGTAGGATCTTATATATTTGTCTTTCATTATCATTATATGAGGCCCTTTTTAAGGGTGAGCAGAGACCCTCATGGCTTTACTGTATAGAATAATGGTCCCTTTAACAGAAGAGGAGGGTGAGGTAGAGAGGAGCTTTTAGGTGCCAACTACAGATTTTTATACCATTTATATTTCTGGATATGATGACCTTTTTGTTATGTGATACTTAGCAAATAATTAAGATATAAATTTCTTACTAGAATGAATATCGGATCATATTGGTTATTATCGATAAATGTTATTTTAAAAGGGAAGATATCACTGGACAGGTATCAAGGTTTATCCTTTTGGGAGCACCTGGTGGTAGGGATACCAACCCAAACAACAAGCAATGCACACTAGAAACATTGAATAGGGAATGAAAATCGGACATTGGGAAACAACACATATAAAAAAAATATATATTTAAGATATTCAGCATTCATAAATAAGATATTGCAACAAGTTATTAGTGTAAGTTAGTAAGTTAGTAATAAGAGTAAGGTGTGGTAGCCCTGGAGACGGGTGGTTGTTTACCTTACCCTCCCCATGTGTGAATGGTCCCTCAACGGTCGCTGCTATGGCGGTCAGTTTAGGAGACGACCCAGACCCTGATATATCCTTCCAGCCTCCACCACGTACTGATGGCAAGTCCGTGACCGTTAGGATGCCCACATTTACCGTGTTGGATGGAGTGTTTGTAGTGACATCAATGCTTACACTTATTGCTGATGTTGCTACAGGTGAGTCCCTTCATCATTGTTGTTGATGATATTACCTATAGTTGTAAATATAATAATGGTTGAGGCGCCCCTTATTTAGGATCCAAGCCATTCTCTTTCCTCGTATCTACAGGTGAGTCCCTTGATCCTTGTTGCTATTATTACCTATAGCAATTAATATATATATAGCTATAAATATAATAATGGTTTAGGCGCCCCTTCGGATCCAAGCCATTCTTTTTCCTTGTTTCCACTTGCCTGCTGTTCCTTCTCTCCTTTTTCCTTCCCTTTTATGTTGTAAGTTAAGGTATTTTAACACCAAGCACAATCAAAAATTAATTTCTTAAATTTTTTATTAATTCTTTCTCTGTTATAATCTTTAATTGAGTTATAATTATTTATCATTGATTCTGTATATTATTTTTGTTTTTCAATTTAAGGTTTGATGCTCTTAGTTATTATCCTTAAGTTATATGTAATTATAATCTTGGTAAAATTTAAGATACCGGTACAACTTTTCCCAACTTGTTTTGGGGGGGATGATCCTTCTTTCCCTGTTCATTTTATGTTGAAATAAATGTGGGTTGGTAATGGTCTTGGCCTCAGTAAGAGACTTCATGAAACCTATCTATTATACTGTATTACATAAAAACAAAAATATAGTATAGCATAATAGTTTGAATACTATACTCTGTTCAAAACTTGTGTTCCTTTTGGCCTCTTATGCTTAGATAGATAGAAATAGATAGATAGATAGATAGAAAGATAGAAATAGACAGATAGAAATAGCGATAGATAGACAGATAGAAATAGCTAGCTAGATAGAGGCTAGTGGAACACAAGTTTTGAACAGATTATAGTACACTACTGTATGGTAATAATTAATGTTAGTATAGGACATTATACTATTATTTATAATTAATTCCATTATTTCAGATTTGAATTTAGTTGCGCGGTATTTCCTGGAAGGGTCTGTGACATGGGCAGCACTAACACTATCAATGGTGATGGTGGGATCAGTGGTGGTGGCAGTGGTGTCACTACGTTGGCACCTGGCTGACCAAACCTACCCAGTAACCAAAACACACTGGCTTTCCAACATCTGTCTATGGGGCATCCTTCATCGGTAGGTGGAAGTTTCACAGTCATAGTAGGTTTAGTGTAGCCTACATTAGACTATATTAATGCTGTTACTGTACTGATAAACAAATCTGTGTACAGTACAATATTAAAGATATGATTATGTACAATGTCATACAGTTAGGCAAGTATGAAGTGGGCAATATGAGTGTGTTAATATGTAGCAGCTCTTGACATTGAAATGCATGTAGTTGTATGAATGAATTGCTCTTTTTAAGAAGTTCCAATATTGGATATAGGCTTCATGAAGCATGTTCCCAAGACCTAGGCCAACAGCAGTGTCTGTGTATGGAGTAATGTAGCCTATTTGGCTGAAGAGTTAATGCTTCTTATTTTTAATCCCTTGGGAGGGCATTACTTGCCGAGATGTTGGCAATACCTAGTCTATAGGGCTTTGAAATCTCTTTGGTTCTGAGTTATTTACTTTTAGTTCTTTACCTGTAAGTCTTACCGTACCAGAGAAGACAACTGTTACTGAAACAGTTATATGAATGAATGGGTATGGAAGTGCCAAAAGGATTGAAAGGAAAGGTGGTATGACTGGTATCAGAATTATAGATTCTGTTGATGATGCACTACTGTATTTGTATCATACAGTAATTTTGTCATGTATATTTTTCAGATACTTTATGATCCTTGGTGCTGGTCTCAAGGCAAGGAGAACTAAATGCCAAGATGACTTTGATGAGTTGCGGCGACAACAAAGCGATGCCTGTATGTTGCGAGTGTTTGAGTGCTTCCTGGAATCAGCTCCTCAACTGGTAGTGCAGCTCTACATCATGCTTTCCCAAGATGAATACTCAGTTTGGACAGGTGAGTGGTGCTTTCCTTGTTTTTTTAGAAGACTACATTTATACGAAACATGTCTGTGACAGAGCTACTAGTAATTGTGTTATTGCTGACAGTATAAAATGTACTTATGATTGTTGTTATTATAGGCATCACTGCAGTGTCATCACTTGTGTCGCTGGGTTGGGGTGTGGCAGCGTACACCAAGGCCATGCGCAACACACGACCCAACAAACATAAAATGTCAGTGGCAGGACTGGTGCTTCAAACAGTCTGGCGGGCAGGCACTTTGGCAGCCAGGGTGGCAGCCATGGCTCTAGCTGCCACTGTCTTTCAGATGTGGATGTTGTTGATCATGAGTAAGTTTGTGAATGGTACCTTAATTAATGTTCTTATGTCATTACCTTTATTGGATACTTGAAGTCAGTAGAGACTCTCAAAGTATTTCTTTGGTGAATAAGTTATAATAATTAGTTACCTGTGTAATTTGAATTCAACACATTAATTTTCGAGCACTTGCATAAATGAAAAACAGGACCAATCATGTATCCGAAGTGTTGTCATAGGAACTCGTCTCACTGGTTTCTCTGACAACACTTCTTAATGCAATTTTATAATTTATTGTTCATGTTTATTTGAAAAAGACTTCTCTTTATCTTTCATAGGCATCCATTTTATTTATGGCTATATGAATATAAGAAAAAGAATTCCAATTTGTTTCCTTGTTGATTAAAAGATTACTAACAATGCCTGTTTTAGGTGTGCACTTTGTGGCCATGTTCATGTGGGTGGTGAGCCAGAAGACTGGGTTCAGCAAGACCAGGTTCGAGGAGCACATCTTCAACTCCATCATGGCTGTCACTTACTGTTTCTGCTTTTTTAATCTGAAGGTAACTCAACTCTGGTTTTGGTTTATCTGAAGGTGCAGTCTTGAAAATTTGGTCAAGTTGTTACATCATCAGTTTAATTTTTGATAACTACACACTCATTTCTCACCCATACACAATTAGGACTTACAGTAAATATGGGCTGGAATTATTTGGCTTCTTACCATCCCCTGAGCAGAGAGCAGGTGGCTTAGCAAAATACTGTTATATCTAAGAAAATTCAGAGTGGACTTCACTAGCACAAAGTACATACAGGTACTTGTTTGTGTTTTTTTTTTCAGTCCTTTTCACCTTAAAATTTACTGCCGTTATTGACCATTGCAATTGATGCTTACATTCTTTTGTTATCATTGATTGTGTGAGTGAATTTTAAAAGTTATTGTTGAAGTATGTACGGTAATAGGTTTTCCATTGTTTCAAAATGTTAAGTTCTTGCATTTTGTTATTTACAGTAAGATCAAACCCTGAAACACTCAGATTCAGTCAATAACATACTGTATGTGTGCATCACTCTATGCCGAGAGTGTCACCATTTTGATTCCACGACTTTATCAAAGATATTATTTCAGGAGGGACAGTCACGATGGAGGATGCTGACGTTCTACACAGTAACAGTGGCAGAGAACACTTTCTTTGCTCTCACCTACTATTTCATGAGTCATCATAAGCTGTGGGTGAAGAACACAGCTGTGGGACTGGTGTTTGGTGCCATGGTGATGGGTAAGTGTGTCTTTGAGGTTTTTAAAGATATTTAATACTCTACTTCTCTTTGGTAAATATTAATTTTGGAAATATCTTAATGTACAGTCAAGCTACATGATTCATAATGAGTTAAGGTTTCAAAACCCTACCTACCCAACAGGGTGTGAGATAATTTTGGGCAATGAGAGGATGGAGAAGGTGAAAGAGTATAAATATCTGGGAACATTATTATGGAAGGCTGGTATTGGAGAGCAGAGAGAGAGCAGTGTGGGAAAGAATCAGGATGGGTAGAAGTGGGGACTAAGAAATACAATACTTCTGCTAACACTGACATATGTGTTAGGGACATGGACATAAATTAGGGAGCAACAGTCTAGAAATGGGATGGTGGAAATGAGCTACCGGTACTTCAGGGCAGCATGTGGCATGATGAAGTTGGATGGGGTAAACAATGAGAATGTGTAAGAGAGATGTAGTTTGGATGCAAAGGAAGCACAGGCAACAGGAGGCATAATGGTCTTTTATTATTATATCAGGTTACCTACATTTAAACTACACTACTAATTGAAGTAAAGGACAGATAAGGAGTAATGATCCTCACCAATCCCACCGGATACATCGATTGAAAAATGATGGAAAAATTAACCTTATTTACTATAAAGAGCAAATGAGGAAATAATGTTGAGTGTAGGGTGGTTGAGAAGGGGAAGTAGCACTCATTGAGATGGATTAGATAAGTGGAGAGAATGTACAGTATATGAGGGAGAAATGTGAGTGAAAGTTGAAGACTTACTTAGTGAGAAAAGATCATTGGAACAGGTAAAACTGGAGATTCTTCACACCTTTGGGGGACATTCCCAGAGAAGGAAGGAAGGAGGCATCAGAACTATACAGTAAATAGATAGAAATTATAATAAAATATGTTTTTTCAGGTTTGTCCTGCATGCTTCTGTACTACCGATCTTTTCATCCTATGGGACCAATGAAGATTTTTACTAATGGAGTAATGGCAGCAGAGACAGGGCATGTGTCAACTGAATCAGCTGACCTTCCTAAAGACACCAGTGGCAGCAGCTCACTACCTCGTAGAGAATTCAAGTACCTGTATCCTGTTGGCTATAAGCCTTCTGTTAGGTAAGGTATTGTTTGTATGTATGGCACCTCTAATTAGGAGTGGTGGATGTTTTAAAAAGTTGTATTCATGTATTTATGTGCTGCTTATGCCTCTCCTGTATGGTACGATATGCTGGATAGTATTACTCAGTACTGTACAATTTTCTCTCATCTTGTTAGCACTGGTTATCTAATTTTATGGATTTTTCACTGATTCAGTATTTGATAGCAAGTTTTGCTTTTATGATTGAAAGATTAGTATCAAACTTCCTCTGAATTGCTCCAAAATTGTTCTCCTTTTTATCACATATATATTTCCATTAACATTCCCACATGCTGCTCATCCTGTAGATAGATAAGGTAAAGTATGGTAGAGAGTACATGTATACACCATAATATAATGCTTTGTTGCCATGCTTATTTAACCTTACATAAGACTTTGTATCCAGTATACTGCTGTGACATAACAATACAATCTTCCTCTCCAGTGTGTTGTCTGCCACTGGTGTGAGCCTGGAGAGTTCAGCCAACTCCACTACAATGCCAACCCCTGAGGAAACCATCACCTCCATCCCAACACCTCCAAATCACAGACACACAGAGATGATGTGCTCTGTTCAGGACCTTCTTGCTAATGTTTCCTGTACTAGTGCCATGGAGGAAGTAGAGGCTGGAGATGCTTTGACCCAGGATACTGCTGATGTTACATCTTGTTCCACAGAGTTAAATAGACCTAATGAGGACGATGTTGGGAACATGAGTCCAGGTTCCTTTGAGAGGAGTGTTACCCGAGAGGTCAATTTGAGGTTATCAGCCTCTGATATGAAAGAGGGTCAAACTGAATTTGTGGTTACTTGTGCAACCAGAATGACAAGTCAGAATGATGGACAACAAAATGAAGAAGTGATTGAAATGAGTGAAAGGGATACGCATGATATTAATATTCAAACTCAGGTTGAACTTCCAGCTCAAAGTCAAGAAAAGATAGAGAAAATCAATGTGAATATAAGTGATGAAAAAAACAGTGAGAGTAATAATACAAAATCAAAGTGGGTGAATACGGAAGGTCACCAGAACTTATGTTATGGTATTGTTAGGGAAATTGCACCAGTGATATCTAGTCCAAACAGTGTTGGCGTACCTTTACAATCAAAATACCCAAGTCAGACCAGCCTGGACAGGGCTTCCAGGAAAAGTCCAAACCGTGTGGGCATCCCATTACAATCAAAATACTTAAGTCAGACCAGCCTGGATGGTGCGTGTGATAAGACTGGCGTTCAACGGAGAAGTGCTACCATTCTAAGGACCAGCGTTCGTGGCCGGAGCTACAACTCTGAGACAGATATGAGGCTCCACTCTCTACCCCACATCACCAACAGCAACATTAATGTCACTTCCAGGTCCCAGGCCAGCCAGGAGATAGATCTGGAGGCACCAGTGAAGCAAGTACCAAATGTGGAGCTGGCAGTAATAGACAGAATGCACATCATTGAAATGGAATCATCAGGGGTGAGTTCTGAGGGACACTCTGACTATGAGAACATATATGATGGGAAGGAAGACCCAAGGAGAGATCTACCACCTAAGCCCCAGAATTTGGTGATTCCAAACCTCAATGAGACTCAAACCACTCAGTCATCTGTAGCTCATGATTATGAGAACATATGTGCAGTCAATATTAACAGGGAAATGTGGGGCGTCAGGCACTGGAAGACATACTCAGATATTGAGGACAGGATACATGACAGCAGTACATTCAGGGAGAGGCTAAAGCTTCTAGACAGCACTATAGCATCTAGCTTATATGCTGACTATAACAGCATAATGAAAGGAATACAGTCACGACGATCCATAAGCTTTATGGATGATGGTGAGTCAATACTTTCAAGATCTTTGCCTGACTTAAGTGCACTAAGACTAGAGACTTGCCTAGAGGAACCAGAACAAGAGGCAGTGGAAACAAATGACTGTCAGGATGTTAAAGATGATACCAGATTGATGGATATGTTAAATCAACTAAGAGCAAATCGACCCATGAACAAATCGAGTTCTGTTGATGACATTCCAAATTATGAGAGCATTTGGATTGGTGACATAAGCCAACCAACAACTGAGCACACCCTCTCTCAGGTCAACTCCAGTGCCAGTAAATCTTCTTTAGTCGTTACCATTGGTGATGTTCGTGCCAAAGAATCCCTGTGTAACCTTTATTATTCAACAATGTCAGACTTATCATTTAGGTACTACAGTGAAAGAATGAAAAGAAACTATTCAATAGGATCACTAGCATCTCGCCAGAGTACACGTAACTCTTCCAAGGAGATGTTTCGTGCCATTTCAGTACCAGACAACAAAACATTACTGGAGGTCAGTGAACTTCTTGAAGAACAGAGGAAGCAGGATGAACATCAAGCCTCACAGACTGATGGTAATGCTATAGGGACCCCAAATGTCAAAGCAGCACAGCCCCACCTGGGAGTCACTCCTGTCAGATCAGGGCCTCAAACCAGACAGAGACGGAAGTTCTCCGTACTCCGGGATAGGTTTGAGCATCCACACTGGATGCCTCTGAAGTCCCCTCTTAGAATGAGGCAGACACCTCAGAGAAGGAATTCCCTGCAGGATCGCACTGCCAAGGCTTTACAAGCAGGCATGAAAGTTTTCCGAAGACCACGGGTTCATGTTATCACACCAAAGAAGGAGGATGATAAGGATACTCCACGTCTCAAAAGTCCCTTCAAATCCAGGACAGTCACACCAACAACTCCAGCCATTAAAAAAACAAGTTTAGACACTCCTAAGCAGCCAAGACCAAGATCAGATATTATGGAAAGTGAAGCACTGAAGTCCGGAGTACCGGTACAGCTTACACCTAAAATCAGAACACCCATGGACACAAAATTGATAAAGGGAACACCAAAGACAAGTACTCCTGATGACACGAAACACAGTATGCAAATGAGGGAAAAACCTGCCATCAATCCAGGCAATGTAAAAAAAATAATGGAAGGTCCCAAAACCAGTACTCCAGAGGGAAACAAACAGCTCCCCCAGATTAGCATCCTTAGTGCTGTGTCGAGTGTTGTAGCATCTCCAGATAATGTTCAGCAACCCAGGATGCCCCTGTTGGAAAATATTCAGCAACCCAGGGTACCTCTGTCAGAAAATGTTCAACACTCTAGGATGCCTCTCTCAGAACATGTTCACCAAAACAAAATAAATACTCAGATTCATCCCAGAGTTAGAGATCCAGATGTTTTACAGGCAGTGTCGGGAAAGTGCACTGCAAATTCAAGAAGTCCTAAAATTACCTCAGGGAACGAGAACACTGTCACAGGTCTCTGTTCTGCCCAGTCTGCCTCTGGACTTATATACAGGTCTAAAAGTCACTTTAGCCTTAAGTCTGCACACACTTCACCACACGAAAATATTCGATGCCTGACTAATCAACCAATGTTTTCTGGTGCATTAGGTTTGCCACAATATCAGCCTGAAACCAGGAAAACTGTGATAAGTGTATCAGAAACGACAAACACTCCTCACCCTCAACAGAACATACCCATTAGTCATATAGTTCTCTCATCACCACAGTCTCCAGAAATTAACATGCAGAAGTCAACATTGTCTCCAAATTCAAAAATATTTTCAAGGAGAATATAGTACCGTGTTGTTAAGCTAAGAGTGTACTATGTACAGTCAAAATAGAATTAATATATGTATACTGGAATCAATCAGTATGCTGTACATATAATCATATTGATTCTATTTGTGTCAGGGTTTCTTTGATATTCTGTCATCTTTTTATTATTAATACTCATAGATATTAATATCATCATGTATTAGATTGTATGTAATAAGTCAGATACCATCTCTCTCAGTAAGAGAGGCCTCAACTGAAAGATCTCCCCAAATTCCTACATTCCTTTGTCAACATTCCCAAACTATTCTTCAATGACCAGTGTACAGTAGTCTCTCAACCCCTGAATAGTTCAGGGTCTGTTCATCCTTCATCCTCATAGTCAACCTCTCACCATCCATTCTACTGTATCTACTTACCCACAATTTTTTAAAAACAATTGAAATATAAATAACTTTATATCTCATAATTCCTTCATCACACTTTGTGTAATCTTTCCTTGTATTTTACTTTCCATAATTACACAACCAATTAAAAAATCTTAATCAAACTTAACTAAGCATAGTACAGTACTGCATAGATAATTGCAACCAGTTTTTGATATACCGGTAATGGTGTTTTGTCTTGGACAAAGCATAAATTAGAAACTGATGCCCAGTGATGGTGTTTTAAGTGAATAAAAGTAATGTGGAGATGAAAATTTAGGAGGGGGTTTACATAGGTGTCATTAGGTTTTTTACTGTACAAATATTATGGCATCTATGTGTACTTGGTATAGTCTCAATCTGTAATTTGCAGGCTGTTCCAGATGAATGAAGTAACTTATCACATTATTATTTTGAGAACAGTACTGAAGTATGTTGTTCAAATTAATTCACCCAATTTTGATGTCTTCTTACCTCCCATTATAACAAAAGGTAGAGATTTCATTGAGTTAATTTACAGACCAATCAGAGCCAGTAGAACAGATATTTGTGATCAAGGATGGAGATATCTATCCTTATATTCTCACACTGGTTTTGATTTATTGTAAATACACAAGAGATACTGGTGTTAATGAAACCAAAGTTATATACAAGACATAATATTAAGGCAATGCTGAAGGAATTTTTGTTTGACTGGAGAGTAGAAAACTCATTTACATCTACTAAATTCAGCAAACGTACCTTATAATTATGTTTTTATTATATTTATGTTCTTAGGATTATACAGTAGTAATTATATACTAGTAATCAGCATTTAAAGGTGCTGTGAAAAGCTTAGAATTAACACAGTTATATAATATATCTATTTTAGTATGAAGAAATGTATATTTGACTAAAGTTTGTTATTTGTGTTGTTAACCTCACTACTTTAGTAAGCTACTACTATATATTCAGCAAAAATCACGTCTTCAGTGACTTAGAATGGTATTTCAAACTAATATTTGTTCAAATGATAGGCTCAATGATAGGCTTGTATTGTGAAAATCCCTTCAAGTCAAACTGGACCAAAGTTTGTTATTGATGGAGGATGTACCATGGTGGAGAGACACTACAGTTATTGATTGTTAACCTCTTTGCTTGATTTAATGTTTCCAGATTGATGATATCTGTTTGTTTATTCTAACACTCTTCAACAAGCATTACACGTAAAAACAGAATTAACCAAGAGCAGATTAAGTAAAAATTCATTAAAATATTAGAGGAATGACCTACAGTAGTGCACAACCACAACACGTATGAGAAGTTGTACTGTAATTTGTAAACATTAACACCACCACCATAGATTCATAGACTGACATTCAAGCAGTTGGTTGTCAAATGAACTCTTCTTGTTATCATAAAACAATACAGAAAAAATATAGTATACCATTATTTTATGAGTACAAATTTTAAAGTGAGAATATGAAGATTCTGTCTAATGCAATCCCAAATTTAAATTAATATCCCAGTCAGCCTCTATGAGTCTATATTGACTTACCACCAGTGTAAACAAGGTACCAAACAACTTGAAAAAGAATAAACAGTATTAAACTATTTGTCAGTAGTGGAGATAGAGAGTTTCTTTGGATATTTATGTAGCAGTCAGAGCACAGGCAGATAACATATAAAGACAGGATGTTACAAATGTCATATTTGTTAGGTTTCCTTGAGCTTGAGAGTGTGAATGTAAAATTACACATGGGTATGTGTTTTTATTTAGGGTTTTGGAATTTGTGATGCTTAAAACATCAGATTAAGAGACAAATCTTGGGGAAATGTTAAAGTTCATAAGTAGTGCAAGTTAGGTGTGTACATAGTATTTCCAACTTTGTTGGCAAGTTCAGAAATGACTGATAGAATTAGAAAGTATGTCAGAGCTGCATACTCTGATGAGCTTGTAACAATTCTGTAGATGGTTATTACCTGGGAATGCACCAAACTCACAGGGAATTACACTGGGTTTATTGGGTATGTCTATACAGTGTGTTGTATTGTGTGGTATACTCTTCTCTCTAGACTCCAAGGAGCCGGGGTTAAGGCAAATGTGGATAGCTAGCACTTGAGTAGGCTAGGCTACAGGGCAGGTACGATGGCTGCAGGTAGGCGTTACGGGGAGCAGGTATGTGCACTACAGGAGGCAGGTGAGCAGCAGGCAGGCAGGCAGGATGGAACTGGAGTGGACTGGTGATGAAGTGTCCAGTGGAGGAGCTACCTGGTGAGTGAGTGTTTGAGCTTTTTTCACTTTCATTTAAATTTTGGCCCGTCACCCCATATGAGGTATTAAGACATCAAATACTTAATACTGTTTACTAGATAATAAGCAGCATTAGTGGTTGTAGTAGTAGTTTTAGCATCAGTGGTGGTAGTGAATTTGTTTCGTTGTTGATGTTTTGGAGGCCGCTAATGGTGTCTTCCTTATACAGTACAGTAGTTGGTTCATACCGCCTCCATTCCTTTTGGAACTGGAAGACATCGGGGGGTGTTTGAGCTTGGTCCAGGCTACTTTATACTGTAACAACATGGGAGTTGTGTTACACTATTGTACACTATAACAATTAATTTATTAGTATAGTACAGGGTTGTACAGTAGCAAGCACCTTGTAGCTGGAGAGTCCTGCCTGCCATAGCCGTGTGGGGTGAGAGAGGTAACTGCTACAGGAGGTGATGTAGAGAGCATGGTGTGGTAGGGCAGTAAGTGGGCATTGCTACAGTTGGGGGTTTTGAGTTGGTGTACCAGGTCGTGGTGGCATGGATGGCGGGTGCTTTGTGTCAAGAGGTTGTTCCTGGGGGTAAACTAGAGGGATTACTGGTGTCGTGGGAACAGTAGGCATAGGATCGGGATGAATGGGAAGGGGATCAGGCAAGGTGTGGGTGGGGGAGGTTGGAGTTGAATAGGCTCGGGTATAGGTTGAGTAGGAGAAGGAGAGCTGTGTAAAAGTGGATGTGTTGTGTGGCCGAAGGAGTAGGTCGGGGTTGGGGTGGTGGTGAGATTTGGGTGTGAAAAGTGAGCGTGTAGGTGAGGAAGGTTGGGGTTGAATGAGGTCGGGTATTGATTGGGTAGGGGAAGGGGAGCTGGACCAAAGTGGAAGGTTGGTTGAACTAGTAGGTTGAGGTAGGGGTAGTGGTAAGGTGGGGTTTGTGTGTCTCTTTGTTAGCAATAATTAAATAAATGTTTTGTCATATTAGGGATGGTAAATTCTATCTATCTATCTATAGCTCTGACGCCTCGTTCCCTCCGGGAACTCCCCCCAAAGGGGGTGGCCACGGCAGAAAAGTCTCCAGTCTTCCCTGTTCAAACACTCCCTCCTCACTCGTTCCAGCCCTCCCCTCCCCCTCATGTTTCTCTCCTTTACATACTCTTCCACTCTGTTCTGCCATCTTACTGGTGGTCTGCCTCTCACACCACAGCCCACAACTTCACTTCCACACACCTTAACAAACTCCTCACCTTGCATTCTCTCTACATGTCCAAACCATCTTAATGTATTACGTTTCACTCTCTCAACAACTCCACACTCAATACCAATTGCCTTCTCACTCATACCACATCTCTTATACACACTCTCATTACTTTCTCCATCCCACCTTGTCAGTCCACATGCACCTTTCAAGTAACTCATTTCCACAGCACCTATTCTTGACTGATGAGCCCTACTCCATGTACATGTCTCTGACGCATATGTCAGTGTTGGCAGAATTATACTATTTGGTCCACACATCCTCTACCCTTTCTGAACCCTCCCTGCTCCTCACTAACTTTTTTCCTTGTTACTTCCATCAGTCTCTGTAAACACCTTCCCCAGTAAACTAACAAGGCTTATTCCCCTATAGCTACTACATTTATCCATCCTTACTCCCCTTCCCCTTATACAAAGGTACACTTATGGCTTTACTCCAATCTCCCTGCCTCCATGCCAATGTGCATATAAGCAACATCCACTCCACCACTACCTCCCCCTCCACACTTTGACATTTCCGCAATTATTCCAATCGCCGGTGCCTTTCCCATCTTCAACTTTCCTATTGCTTTCCAAACCTCTTCCCTTTGTTATGGTCTGTAGTTTGAAAGGCAAGAACATCCAAGAGATGGTTTGGACATGTAGCGAAAATGCAAGGTGAGGAGTTTGTAAAGAAGGTGTACGATAGTGAAGTTGTGGGACCTGGTGTGAGAGGCAGACCTCCGGTTGGGTGGCAGAACAGAGTGGAAGAGTATGTGAGAGAGAGAAGTGTGAGGGGGGGAGGGGGGATGGAGAAAGGGTGGATTTATGGATCTGGAATCCTCAGATTGATAGAATGCTTGCATTATCTACCAGAATTGTGTATCTTTTCTTTTTTAATAATAATAATAATTATATGCTGGATACAACAAGTCTTTTATGAAGTTTATTTCATTCAAACCACAATACAGCAAGTTAAGTCCTCAATAGTATATATGTGCATACAAGAACTTATAGTGCATCTAAATTGTAATATTAACCTTTTCTTATTTTTTCAGGATGAACATCTTGATTCGAGGATGATAAAAGACTGTCTGAGGCCTGAAAGACCCTGTAGAACGAGGGATATGAAGATGGAGAGGTGGGACAGCAAGAACGAAGGAAAGGAGGGACAGGGAAATGATGATAGAGAGGTGGGACAATAAGCACCAAGGCAATAGAAGAGAAGGACAATGAGAATTGAAAGGGGTGGAAACAATATTGCATGCTTCTCAACTACACAGTCATGTAATCCAGTTAATGTTATTCAAAAACCTCTTCATATCAATATACAGTACTTTCCACTTCTCTATAGGTATGTATTGGTTATTCTCTGGGTGTTGTGTACAGTAAACCCTTGATACAAGATGAATTAATTTAGTACGGTACGGTACACACATTATTTTAACACCGGCTCAATAAATCACCTTCTTTATATACGGTACAGTAATTGACCCTCGATATAAAATGAATGAATTTAAAACATAATTACAGTATATCCCTTTAACACCGGCTCAGTAAATCACTTGGTTAATCTGTATGGTAATGAACAATAAACGTCGGGGCAAACATTTGGTGATCTTCAATGAGGGACAGTGTGTAAAATGAAAGGATGGTGGATACAAATATTTATTCATTATTTATCCAGGGTCTACTGTATATCATTTTGCTTATATTTAATGGTTTATGCCAATTTAAAAGCCTTCCTTCCTTTCGCTCATTTTAGCTCTTTTTCCATTCCCCTTGAGTAAGAGACATTATTATATATATATATTTATGTTTTATTTTATTTTATTTTTCATTTTTTTCTTCTCTACACTTCTTATTCCATAGAGTTATTTCTCCATCCCCCTCTAAGAATGAGGCATTGTAGGTTTTACAGGCAGGGTTAGACAGCCTTGTAGTAAATGTAATAGACCAGTTTTACTTTTAGTTATGTAAATAGTATTTGTGATGGGAATAATTTCAAGCCCTCAGCATAGCCTCAAAAGCATCTCATTCACAATAGACATGTACAGTCGGCAAAAAAATGTTTCATTTCCATCCCTTTAACAGTGTGATATAATGTTGGTACGCCTGACTGGCGAGTGTCGTCCCTCCGGCCTGACGTCCTCCGTGCCTGGGGTGGTGCCCCTCAGTGTCTCATAGGCAGGTAAAGAGTGATGACATTCTTTCACCCAGTGATATTTTTTCTGGGTATTTCATGGTTATTCTTATTCTAAAATACTCAAACGTATATCCTTATGTTTGATAATGAATAGTTAAATAGTAAGAGTTCTTGAACACTCAAAATTTAGTTTAAAATCATTACCCGTCAGGCATGTCCCGGATAACACGAGGTACACCTGCCCAGTCGGCGGAGTACCAACCCTACCGTGCTTACCGATGTTAAAATTAACTTTTTTTGCCGACTGTACAGTTGGCCACAGGATTCTTACACAGGTTTTATGGAAAGAGAAGTCATTGATTATTCTGGATGTACTGCAACGAATAGTTCACCACGTGACTATGATTACAAAACAACAAACCTAATAGTAATGTTGTTCCACTTTCTCTATCCATCTTCTCCCACTTCTATGTAGGGTCAATGTTTCTGACGGCTCTCGTCCATCAAGTCCTGTCATACACATCATCCTCTGACAGCTGTCTCTTTCTTAAATCCTCCCTCACATTGTCCATCCACCTCCTCTTGGGCCTTCCTCTCCTCTCCTCCTCCCCTGTACCTCCATTTCCATTACTCTTCTTCCTACATATGTCACATAGCTTTACCACTGTAGTCATCTTTCTTGTACTTTGTTTGATATTTCCACTATCTTCATAGTTCCTCGTATTCTTTCATGTCTGATCTAATCCATCTTTGTTACTCCACACATCCATCTAAGCATCTTCATCTCTGCTACATCTAACTTCTTCTCTGGCTATATATCATCATTGCTGGCCTTACTACTGTCTTATACACTCTTTTACTGATTCTGTGATCACACAGGACTCCTGAAATCTTTTTGCAGTTAATCCACCCTGACTGTGTTATTTCTGCAGTAGTCTTACCTTTCTATATGTTGTAAACCCTCGAGAACAACAGGGTGTGTAAGAATTCACATGGCCTGTAGTACTGTATATTCCTTCTCACAAATCTTCACATTTTTTTTCTTTTACCATCCAAATTATTTAGCCTGCATTTTGTATATCCATATATTAATTAGGTTGTATTTTGTACTATTCATAAATTAATTAGGTTGTATTTTGTTACAGAGTTGTGGAGTACAAGAGACTTAACAACCTTCATTTTTGTTATTCATCCTTCCAACAACATCATCACTATAGGTTACTGTGAGTATTTGTATAGTTACATTGGACCATATTCAAGAACATTGATGGTGCATACGATGGTGTGGTATTTGTACGATGACTCCATAGAAAAATAGTAGAGCCGTTGGACTAGTATCATGCCATTGTTGACTCCATGGATGTTGTTTTATCTGTGTGTGTGTTTAGTACAGTCATCCAAGAGTTTATAATATACACTAGTACAGTGTTAGTGGTAAATCTGGAGTAACTGATTCCTCCAAACTATTCCAAGTAACAGCATCAACAGAACATTAGTATTTTTGTTAATGTATTCCTATTGTTTCCTGCCTTACTTTGGAGGAATCAAGGCAATCCATTGTGCCCAATGTATACTACTCCTTTAAGTATTTGTTGTTGTTTATTTTAAAAGGTTCATACACTTTTGGTACATTGGAGTGCCTTGATTCCTCCAAAGTATGTCAGGAAACTACAGGACCATATGAACCAAAACACTAGTGTCCTTTTATTGCTTGGAATAGTTTGGAGGAATCATTTGCTCCAGATGTACCACCAACACTGTACTGTTCCCTTAAGGAACCCGTGATATTGTATGAAAATTTACAGGCTTCTGATTCCTCCTAACCAAGCTCCCTCCATATAGCCTAGGTGTGTGTGTTTCGTGGCAATATTTGGAGGAATTATTTGCTCCAGATTTACCACCATGCTAGTGTTCTTTTGTATCTGACTGTACAAATCACTTTCTATTTGGCTCACTTAGTTTAATGGGAACTTCTTTTGTTGGTGAATTGGAAGGTCTGTGATTCCTCCAAACTATACCACCACAAAGATCCCTTAATTATTAGTACTGTACGGTAGCCTTCCAATTTACCATCAATAGAATCTCCCCTTAAGGACCCTGTGATCGTGTATAAAAATAGGAGGCTTGCGATTCCTCCTGACCATGCCACGAAACAAGCTTCTTCCATATAGGCCTAGGTGTGTGTGTGTTTCGCAGCAATATTTGAAGGACTCGTATACCTCCAATTCTCTGGGTCCTTAAGATCAACCTAATTACCCTGTATGATTTATATAATATAAAGTTTGAATGTAGCTTGAATTTAGAAATACTGTATATTGTACTCAACACAAAAGGTTTAACACTAATTAATCTGTCTGATTTGCAGGTGTAGTGAAAAGAGAAGAAGAGAAGAAGAGAACAAGAAGAGAACAAGAAGAGAGAAGAAGAGAACAAGAAGAGAGAAGAAGAGAAGAAGAAGAGAGAAGAAGAGAACAAGAAGAGAGAAGAAGAGAACAAGAAGAGAGAAGAAGAGAGAAGAAGAGAACAAGAAGAGAGAAGAAGAGAACAAGAAGAGAGAAGAAGAAGAGAGAAGAAGAAGAGAGAAGAAGAAGAGAGAAGAAGAAGAGAGAAGAAGAAGAGAGAAGAAGAAGAGAGAAGAAGAAGAGAGAAGAAGAAGAGAGAAGAAGAAGAGAGAAGAAGAAGAGAGAAGAAGAAGAGAGAAGAAGAAGAGAGAAGAAGAAGAGAGAAGAAGAGAAGAAGAAATTAATATATACCTTTGTAATAAGAGAAAAAAAAAATCATCAATTTTTATGCTTTATTAAAATACCTATTTTATTGACATATAACCCCACCAGGTTAATATGTAGATTAATTTATACCTGTAAGTGTGTAGGGTTCAAATAAAAATTATTGATGTTATAATAATACTGTGTGCATGTGAGAGATATATCACACACAGACAAGTATTATAACAACATCAGTGATAATTTTAAGGGTGTAGGGTTCAAATATAACTTTAGGGGATAGTACAGTGTTGGTTGAGCAATTGATTTCTCTAAACTATTCCAGGCAACAACAGGACACCATTGTCAATCTGCTCTTGTTGTTTTCTGGTATATTTTGAAGGAATCAATGCACTTTAATATACCAAGAGTGTATTATCCCCTTAGTGTTATTATAATAATGTGTGTGTGTGAGACAAATCACACACACACAGAGGTATTATAACAACAGTAATATATTGTGTGTGTGAAGAGAAACATTACACACACACACAGTAACTCCTTAAAACACTCACAGAAACTAGTGATGCTTGTACTGCTGTTGTTGATGGAAGGGTGAAGAATGAAGGGTTTTAAGGTTCTTGTACAACTGCACTTCACCACAACACTGTAACGAAATACAACTTAATTAGTACACGATACCACACAAATACTATCATCTCTTACACCATGACCATGACCACCCCAAACCAATCTCCAGAAACGACTACAGTATACTCAAATCACTCCTCAGTCCATCCAAACACTAAAAAACAACACACAGCAGTGAGGACAGAGTCCACCTGGCCAGGCTGCGATGTGGCCAGCACCCGGCCCTTCTGACATACCAGAAGAGGCTGGATGAAGCCATTGCGGATGCCTGTCCAGGATGCAACACAGCACCCCATACCATTAAACATTATTGAAGACTGCAATACACACAACCACACTCTCCAACAACACAACATACACTCTTAGAGGGCACTGTGGGAAAGCTCGGTTCAGGCCATGGCCTTCCTCAGGAGCTCGGGGCTGCTCGGCCAGACAGCTTGAGGAACTTCAACAATAACAACCTAATTAATTTATGGATGGCCCAAAACACATGTGAATTGTTACTTTACAATTACTGTACTGCAAGATATTACCAATACTGACAAACATGGAGGAAGAGGAAAAGTGATAGAAATGTTAGGAGTTTCCTGCATATTGATGTACATTTTATATATGGTATATACCTCCATATTTATAAAGATTTTATTATCAGAAAGCACATATTTATAAAGATTTTATTATCAGAAACTGAAACCCTAAGATGTTAGTTACAACCCATGAGGAGTACAGCTTGATTGAAGAACTTTCATTTTTTGGTGGAGAATTGACACCTTTTAGGAATCTACCTAAAATCTAATTACGCAGCAAAAGGGTTAAGAAATAATTGCCAGTTACACACCATTAAGTAAAGTTGGCCACAGGATTTCTTACACATATAGAAATAGAGGTCATTATAGTGGAAGTATTGCAATGAAAGGTCTACCAAGTGACTTAAACCTAATATTAGTGTTGTATTGCAGTTATATAGTTTTACATTTTCTATATGTTGTAAAGAATAAAAAACAACATCATGTGTACCAATCCTTGTGGCCAATAGTAGAGTACAATGGCAGTTGACTTGTGAGACATGAAGGTATATCTGAATTTGAAACTCTCTATGTCACATCCAGGATCAGGTGACAGGAAGAGATCAATTGATTGATTGATATTAGGCGCCACAACAGCCAGGTCATGTGGCGCCTGAGGAAGGTGATTGAGAGGTGGGGCAATAAGCACAAAAGGTAACAGATGAAAAAATGGACAGTTGGAGAAGTGGGCGCCCTTTTTATGACAAGTAGGGAGTCTCCCTGCTTCACTCAACAAACATATTTTTCATCATTTCACATGACAATACTAAAGGTGTAGCCTACCGGTACCGTACTCAGAGAGATCAGCCCACCTTTAATGTATCAAACAATGTCAGGTTCAACTAACATATACATGCAGTGTTTTATAATATCATCATCTTTAATATCCCATATTCTTTTTTTCAAGGGGATGGGGAGGCTCCAGTGACAGTACAGGACCCCTGACAGACAAAGGGTCTGAGACTATTTGAACCTTTGGAGGGATCATTCCTAGAGAGTGGGGTCCACAACTCTCACTCCCCTTCCCCCCCTGAATCACAGGGGATACCAGGCTGACTGTACTATCAAAACAATGGTAAGTGATGGGGACACCACTTCCCTATGCCTCAATAAATATACATTGGTAATAAATCAAGCAATTTAATGATAATAGTGGTGGGTAGATGATTCTAGATTATTATGACTGGAGACTAGAGTAGAGCTGCTACATTGGTGACCCCGGAGTGTAAACCAAGCAAGCAACCAACAACCTTTACAAAATGACAACCACCCAGCCGCAGCAGCACTAACTACCCACCACACATCTCAACTACCCACCACACACTGGTGAGGGAAGATGTGTTGATGTAAACTACCCACCACACATCTCAACTATACAAACATCGGGGCTGCTCGGCCAGACAGCTTGAGGAACTTTAACAACAACAACTATACAAACAGTATACAAACAATACATCCGATCAGCGATAGACTATGCAAGCCCTGCCTGGGCTTCAAACCTCGCTGAAACTCATTACAACACCCTACAGACCATACAGAACAGAGCCCTAAAGACAATCACAGGCTGCACAGCTACCACACCTACAGACCACCTACACCATGAAATCAAAATCCTCAAAATCAAGGATCATCTTGACATGAGAGGCACACAAACACTTGCTGCAGCCTCCACAAACCCATAACATCCACTACACTACATGGCACAACACCCACACATGCCATGGAACATTAAAACAACACCCAGTACATGATACCATACACAAATACTGTACTATCATCTCTTACACCATGCCCACCCCAAACCAACCTCCAGAAACATATCCACACCCAAATCACCGATCAGTCCATCAAAACACTCAAAAACAACACACAGCTGCATGCACGGCTTCCTGACATCCATCCATCTGAAACCTCCCTTCCCCGTGAGGACAGAGTCCACCTGGCCAGGCTGCGATGTGGCCACTACCCGGCCCTTCTGACATATCAGAAGAGGCTAAATGAAACCACTGCGGATGCCTGTCCACGATGCAACACAGCACCCCACACTATTAAACACATTATTGAAGACTGCAATACACACAACCACACTCGCCAACAACACAACATACACTCTTAGAGGGCACTGTGGGAAAGCCCGATTCGTGCCATGCCCTTCCTCAGGAGCTCGGGGCTGCTCGGCCAGACAACTTGAGGAACTTCAACAACAACAACAACAACTACCCACCACACACTGGTGAGGGAAAATGTGTTGATGTAAACTACCCAGCACCAACGCCTCTCTGTATCGCTGTTCGCAGAGTTCACCTGACCTTCGGACATCTGCTGCCAAGCAATGCAACTCCATATGGCTGGCAAGCTTCACCTGCTTCTGTCGCCAGTATTTCGCCCATTGGTTCCCTATCAACCCCAAATCGAGGGACCGTGTTTCCGTAGTCTGAAACTGGTGCATCTGGGAGCCATTTGTCCATCATCATCATCATCATCTCTCTACCAGCATATATTCCTGCATCGCTCTACTGCGTATGCCGCACATAACTAACACCTGTACTATATCGAGTACACGTCAACGCCACTGGTACTGCAACTCACGGTGCAGTTGGCACCACTACTGCCTACATACGGCCCTATATCACGACTCGACCTGTCTACAAGACGACGACCCCCCGCCTGTACGTCTCTCTAGAGCAGGTCGCCCCCTCTCACACACATCAGGACATTCTCACTGAGGGGGGGAGTATTGTGGCGGCTAGAATCATCTACCCACCACAAGCATCAGCCCTGTTGCCTGATTGGTTATAATAGTGTAGCAAGCAGGCAACCTTTATATCTATGCAGTATATTTAAATGAAGAGAGACTGTTTGTCTGTCATGCTATACAAATTGTCAAGTGACCACCTACAGCGCCAGGAATTCACACGGAAAGTGCATGTAAACGAGGGGGGACAGAAGATATTTTTGTCACAAATAACACCCCACTAATTACTTAATTACACATACTTCACTTTTATCGTACGCCTGGCACCCCAGTCGGTTTGTTTACATTCCACGCTCAGGCACGCTGCCACTGCTGGGAAGGAAAAAATATCATACCGTGCGTAGCACGGGCTTTTGGTCTAGTTTATGTATAACATATTCCAGGTTAACTGTAAAATTTTATATACAATGTATAGCTTGAAGCAATAAACGACTAGTCTTCATCCAAACCTCTCTTAACCTACAAGGTAAGAAGAAACATTATGAATGGAGACTAGAGTAGCAGCCGCTATGATAGTATGGATGACTGGAAAGATTGAGATGGTAAAGAATGTGTGGGTGTGTGCTTATACACCAGTAGAAGAAAAAAGTAAGACGGGGAGGAATTGAATGCGTGTCTAAGAAAGATTGATAATGGAAGGAGAGTGGTGATGATGGGAGATATGAATGGAAAGGTGGGAGGTGAGGAAGTGGGAAGTATTGTGGGTAAATGGGGTATGCTATAGAAGGAATAAATGGAAATGGTGAGTATCTGAAGGATGTTTGTGCTGAGAGGGGGTTGATCTTAGCAAACAGGTATAATTTTTTAAGCCAGACTACAGCTAACCCAAGGCCTGGACCTGGCCCATGACTGATGTCATGACAGGTCTCAGTAAAAAGTTGCTGTAATAATGGTCCTGAATGTACAGCCATGGCTGATAGCGCTGGACCAGGGACCAAGAAGTGTTGGAGAGCAATTTAATAGAGTTTGAAAAAGTGAGTCTTCTAAACGTCTCTCAACATTGAGAATGTTTGGAAAATTCACTTGTTCGAACTTTGTTCAGTTGCTCTCCAACACTCTTGACCCTGGTTTGGACCTGGTCCAGCACTATCAGCCATGGCTATCTTTGGTCGGAATGAAGAGTTTGTAATTTAATAAATTTGCTCACTCATCATCATCATCATCATTTTCGTTTAACGTCCGTATTTTCCCATTTAGGATGGGGTTGGACGGGCGATGACTGTTCTCCACATCTGTCTATCTTGTACCATATGTTCTTCTATTCCCATTAAATTCATATCTTCCATTACACAAATTTTCCACTTTTTCTTGGGCCTTCCCACCGGTCGCCGGCCCCCTACTCTCACCTCCTCCACCTCACTCAACATCCCCCCCTCCGCTCTTCTCACATGTCCAAACCATCTCAGTCTTCTCTGCCTCAACCCAACAGAAAGGTCTTCAACCCCACACATCTCTGCCACTTCACTGCTAGACCTCTCATCTTGCCACCTTATTCCTGCCATGTATCTCAGCATTCTACGGTCACAGCTGCGTATAACCTCCATCAGTCTGTTTGTCAATGCCCATGTTTCTGTTCCATACATAAGAGCAGGTCTCACACAGGCTTCGTATGTCCTTCCTCTGGTCCTCAGCCCTATGCTGCGGTTCACCAATAAACTGGCCATTTCTCGCCATCTTCCCCATGCAGTTGCTACTCTCGCTCTAACTGCTCTTTCCACTCCTGCTTCACAGTCCAACACATCTCCCAAGTAGCAGAACTGTTGCACTTCCTCTAACACGCCTCCATCTACCATCAACCCGGCATCCTCTTCATCACCATCACTATCACTACCCATCCCCTCCCTCACACATCTAGGACATACAAAGTTCCGCACACCTCTGAGAATTATCAAACCCGAGCATCGTTGGTGACACCATTTATTACACTCAGTACCTACACAGCACTGAGTTTGTTCCCACTCCTCTTCCACAACATCCACATGGCCATCTTCCTGACTGAATTGATTTTCGAGCCTTGTTTCCAGTCACCATCATTTTTGTCTTTTCCATGTTTATTTTCAGCCCCCCCTGTTCCATCGTTTCCTTCCACCTGTTAAACATATTTGTTACTTCTTCCTTTGATTCTGCTGTCAAGACCAGATCATCGGCATAGAGCAGTTCCCACGGACCATTTCCTCTTGCCAATTTAGTAGCCTCCCCCATTACTGTGATGAAGAGTAGTGGACTAAGAGCTGATCCCTGGTGTACTCCCACTCCAATGTCAAACTCCTCTGATGTTCCTGCCTTTGTTTTCACCCTTGACCTTAATTCCACATACAGAGACATGACTGCAGCCACAAGCCTTTCTGGCACTTTTTGTCTCCTCAGTGCCCACTCAATCGGTCTCCTTGGCACTCGATCAAATGCCTTCTCGAGGTCCACAAACACATGGTACAACTTCTTCTTCTTCTCACTGAACTTTTCCTGCATTTGCCTCACTATAAAAATTGCATCTGTTGTTGACTTTCCTGGGCAAAATCCAAACTGCCGACTATTCACTTTTATCAGTTTCCTCAACCTCTCCTCCAATACCTTCTCAAATAGTTTCATTCCATGCTCCAATAGTCTAATTCCTCTATATTTTCCACACTCCAGGGCATCTCCTTTTCCTTTAAATATTGGGACAGTCTCACTACTTTTCCAGCCTTCAGGAATTTCTCCCTCGCCAACTATACTTCTAAATACTCTTGTTAAATCTCCTAAAACACCTGCTTTCTTTATCAAGTCACTTGTCATTCCCGTTGGACCTGCCGCTCTTCCATTTTTCATTCCTTTTAATGCTCTCTTCACTTCCTCTTCTGATATTTCTTCTATTGGTCCGTCTCTTCCAGCATGTGTTCATTTTCCTCATTTAACAAGTCTTCAAAGTAACATCTCCACCTCTCAAGTATCTCTTCTGTATTTATTTTGATAACTTCCCGTTCATCCTTTATATACATTGCTCCCGTTACATCTTTACTCTCTCTTCATTTGTTTTGCAATTTTAAACATTTCTTTTTGCTTCTCACTACTATTCAGTTCTTCACTCCAATTTTCCCATGCCAGCCTCTTTGCTCTGGCTACTTCACTTTTTTGTCTGTCTTGTTTTCTCTTTATAATCTCTTTAATTTTCTTCATTCTGTGTTCTTTGCCATCTCTTGTATGCCCTTTTCTTTTCCTGCAATGACCTCTGCACTGCTTCATTCCACCACCATGTTTCTCTTCGCCTTCTTCGGTGTCCTGTGGTTTCACCACAAACTTCCTTTGCAGCCTCCAGAACATTTTCACTCAGCTGCTTCCAACCCCCTCTGTTTCTATTATTTTTCTGTTGAACCTTCATTTCAAATTGTCTTCGTGTATTCTCATCCTTTAGTTTCCACTCTTTTCTTTTCTTTTTGCCCCTCTGCATTTTTGTTCTCTTTAAGTCTGTCACATTTAGATCTGCTCTCAATAGACGATGCTGTGTTAAACACTCCTCTCCTGGGATGACCTTACAGTCTCTTACATGTATCTCTCTCTCCCTTTTCAGCAGTATGAAATCAAATTGTGTTTCTGCTCCTCCACTTTTATATGTAATTTTCTTCTCCCTGTCCTTTTTAAACATAGTATTTATGACCCTCAGCTCTTTACTTTGGCAGAATTCCATTATCCTTTCTCCTTGCCGATTTCTCACTCCAAATCCATATATACCCATGACCTGCAACTAGTAGTACCTCAGATTCTGGCACTATTGTTGCATCATCCAACGTACCCCAGAAGGCTTCTTTTTCTTCCTCTGGCCTACCTACTTGTGGTGTATATACTGAAAATATGTTTGTAAATTTCCTTCCCATGACAATCTTTATCTTTATTATTCTAGCATTTATTCTTTCAACCTTTATCACATCCACCACTAGCTCCTCTCGTACAAGTATACCTACTCCTCCTACTTTCATCGCTTCTCCAGCCCACCAGAGCTTGTAGCGTTCCTCTCCGCATCCCAACATTTTACTTCCCTCTCCTCTATATTGTACTTCCTGTACACAACAAATATCTATTTTCCTCCTCCTCAACATTTCCACCACCTCTCTGCTCCTCCCCACCATCGACCCAACGTTCACTGTACCCACTCTCAGATTTATTTTATTTTTTTGTATTTTCTCTTTTATGTTCAGTCCGGGGATTCTTCACACCCCCTGCCCACTTAAGGGCTGCCGGGGACTGGGGGACTAAACTATAAAATCTCATTAGTCCTTATTCATATACCGGTTGGCATCTTTCCCGGGCAATACCGGGTACCTCTGCTAGTATGTACAGTTGCGCGCAGTTGACTCGAGGCCACCTCATTCAGTATATTAGTGAATGAGGTGGCCCGAGTCATCTGTGCGCAACTGTACATACCTGTACGTCTTTTCAGCTTGGAGGTCCGAGACTGACTGAATTTCCAAATAGCCTTTTTGCCGTCTTCAGCTCGAATGGAAAATATTTATTTGAGCTGTACATTTGGAGTGTGTTAGCGGCTCGAATGGTAAAAGTTTATTCGAGCTTCTGTGTAGCCTATGGTTGTAACCGATAAATAGAATATTTGACATTTTAACATACTTTTTATGTCAAGTTACATCATAAAAACCTTTGCCTGGTGATGGTGATTCAGAATATATATGGATTTTGCATGTAAGTGTAAACCATTTTCGAGTTATAAACGGACAAACAGAGATGGTTTGCCATTTGTAGTACAGATTTTAGTATCATTACCCACTATTTCTAAGACACTTTTCATCTATGGTGTTTCTCTTTGAGATGGAGCCCCGTTTTACAAACATAATTTGGATATTAGTCTCTAACCTGACCTAACCCAACCTGGACCACAGCAGACTACCAGGATAAAACCAGTGTAATCTATCATAAAGTGACCGGGGCAAATTCCCGGGACCTAACCGGATGTGGGAACACTGCGGGGCCCTAGCCAAGAACGCAGTACTTCTCTATTAATACCAAATTAATTATCCCAATAAAAAATTATTGAATTTCCGGCCCAACAACTCGAACATTCTTCATACAATTTCAGCCTAAAACATGGAAGTATTCCTGTAGCTGGCAACACTGCAAGCAATTGCGGGAAATCAGGAACCTGAATGAAAAGCCGCACTCCCATTTCAAAGTAAATACATACCGTACCGTACAAAGGTAAATATTGTACATACAAATAATATTCGTTTTTTACATAGCCTACTTCCACAAAATAAAAGTTTCCAAAATAAAAAAGAAATGGTATTTATTGAAAGAATTACCATTTTGTAGCAGTGTTGCCAGATCCAGATAGGTCCCAGTATTTTGCCCCAGTCATATCCTGGTAGTTTGCCCAGGTTAGGTCCCAGTATTCTGATGCAGTCTACGTAAGGTTAGGTCAGGTAAGGTCAGGCTAATTTCAAAATGCCCGGGCCATTTGAATATTCCCTATCTTGGAAATGGGGCATTTACAGAGGAAATGCCCTAGATAAAAATAGTCTTAGAATGGTCTGAAGGTAAATTTACAGAAAACCTGGGTTCACTATATTGTATATTTTAGTATCATTATCCACTATTTTGGACCATTCTAAGACACTTTTAATCTATGGTGTTTCTCTCAGAAATGCCTCATTTTCGAGATATGCCCCGTTTACAAACATAATTTGGAAACTAGTCTGACCTGACCTGACCTAACCTAACCTAGACCACAGCAGACTACCGGGACCTAACCTGGGCAAACTACCGGGTATAACCAGTGTAAACTATCATAAAGCGACTGGGGAAAATTTCCAGGACCTAACCTAATGTGGTAATACTGCTCAAGCCTAGCCAAAAACCCAGTTATTCTGTAATAATACTGGTCTAAATTAGTGGGTAATTAAGGTAGAACAACCATACACAATAATGGTAATTCATTCAATATTTACCCTATTCCCTTCTATGGTATTTCCTCCACAAATGCTCCATTTCCAAGATAGGGCATTATTCAAATGGGGCATTTTGAAATTAGCCTGACTTCACCTGACCTAACTTAACCTAGCCTAGACTGCATCAGACTACCAGGAGCTATCCTGGGCAAACTACCGGGAAATAATCGTGGTAAAGTACAATAAATGACCAGGGCAAAATACTGGGACCCAGCCGGATCTAGCAACACTGCTGCAAAACGGTAATTCTGTTAATAAATACCGACAAATCAAGCAATCAATTGAGAGAGAGAGAGAGAGAGAGAGTGGAGTAAGAGTGTTTACATACGTGGTTGGGTTTTCCTTTTCTCTTATTTACTTTCAGTTTCCTCATCTTTCCTTCCTTATTAACTCTTCATATAATTACACTGTCATTGTATTCCTTCTTCTTTACTCCTTGTCTTGCTTTGCTCTTCACTTTACACACCATTTTAGTTTTTATTTAACTCGTTAGGAATTTTACAGGCAGTGTTGTTTACATTCTGAGTGGCGAGTGTCAAACCGTCAATGTTGCCAGATCAGATTGACGAAATTTTCCTAACTTCACCTTTAGAATTTCCTTTTTTTATTTCAATAAATTCGCTGTTCTACTCTTGAACAATTACGGTATTTTTTTGGTGTTTCGTCTAGTAGATATTTCCCTGTTTACTCTTGAACAATATTTATATTATTTCGCTGAGTGGACTTCAAAATATTCCAAAACAGAAAAAGATTTCCCTGCACCTCGCAACACAGGGGTGGGATCTTCAAAGCTTCGTAAGTTGGTGGCGCTACGATCAACTTTACGATCTCGTAGCCGCCATATTTGTTCGTGGCTTACGAAGATCGTAAGTTGGTATCTCCAACGCTTCGTAACCTCCTTCGTAGCTCACGATGATGTCTTCGTAGCGAGCGTCGCTGGACGTTCCGTTCCGTTTGTTTTGTTCATCCCGCCACCAAGCAGACTGGCTCTCAGCCAATCACAATGAAGGAAACAAAATGTCCTTGATACTATAAACCAATCGTAGCGTAGTATCACAATGTCAACAAGTCTAAGATGTCAACACTACCAGCTGATATAGATGACAGTCACCAATATACATCAGACAGCAACAGCAAATGACAGGTAAGTGAATTATCCGAATTATTATACTGTGTTAGTAATAATTTAACACAACAGTGTAGCTAAGGTAGCTGTCTGGGTATATATTTAATATCACGCCAATCACTAGTATGATATTGTCTATAGCTTTGGTTAGGTTAGGTTTGGCTATGTTAGTTAAAGATAGGTTAGGTTGTGTACTGTATATCAAGAACAAACAGCATAATACAAAAAGTTTACTGGCAGCTACATAGTTGTCATGAAAATAAATCTATTCTTTTAACTTCTACTGTCACTGTTTTATTTCTTTTAAACCTACCTACAGTAGTTTCTATGATAATATCAAAATCTGTAAGTTACAGTTGACTGCCAATACCAAGTAACAGGCAGAATTATACAATATGTAGTAAAATCTGGCAAGTGCAATTTAATAACTTATTGAAAGACAGATTAAGGAAATAAATTATATAAGCATTATTAATATTGTGGATTTGGGTGTTGGCATGGGCACACATGGGTTGAAGGATGGGGGGAGTGTCTATTGCCTGATTTAGATACAGTACGGTACCATTTTAATACAATAACCAGGTATTGTAATTTTTTCTGCTTTGTTATTGAATTATGTACCATTTTTCGTTATATTTCAGGTAGTGGGACAAAGGCATTCACCTACATAGAAGAGGCTATGGCTCAAGTCATTGAAAAAGTGCAAGTGTTGGGTATTCCTGTGGACTCCAAGACCCAGGCAGTATGCAGCAGGCAGTAAATAATGTCCTGCTGTTCATCTAGGCTAGGAAAATGGAAATCTTCCCTCATTGGCACTAATGAAGTAATTACATTGAGTTTATATATATAAAACATAAATTTTGAGCAGCATTACCTCTCAATTCCATTCAAAGTTAAACAGTGCAAATCATAAGGCCTTAGTCCTAGGAATATATATACAAGATGTTCTCATATATCCATACCTTCAGTAATCACAGTACATGTACTGTACTGTACTGTGATTACCCAATATACAAGAGTCAAGTACATAGCGATTTTTTATATTTTGTGTATCATATAAATAACTCCTGTTAGCAGCAGTTCATATAGTCTTAAAAATTGGAGCCATATTAATATTAATCAAAACTAAATTTGTGATGCTTTAGTGGATTCCATATGTATCATATGAGTACTTTAACTAAGTAAAAAATTGCAGTACTGCTGCTGTACTTATATGTATGACTAATTATATACTGCTTTCTTTAGGTATGACTTTACAATATTAATTCATAATGATAATCGTTAATATTTCTCTAAAATTATATAAAAGTTGCTAATTTTCATAATTTCTCAGCTACTGAAGAAGACTTGGATGAAGGTGATGTGGCTGACACAAGACTGCCATCAAGGGCCTCTTCACCTACACCTAACCAAGGACTGCCATCAAGGGTCCCTTCACCTACACCTGGGCCCAGTTGGGAGGACTTTGGGCCAGTTACAGTGGAAGACTGTGAGGTTTTGACTGGCGACAGCTTGCCGAAGCTGGTAGAACCTCTATCAAGTGAGGAACATTCATACCACAGCTCTGTAGCCTCAAGTCACCCTTCCTCTAGGTCTGCTAGAGGTGTGATAGCTTATCTGGAAGCTACGCTACCTCCAGATAGGATATACTAGTTTTCCATAAGACTATAAGGGATATTTGGATGGATCTTGCAGAAAATATTAACAAAAATATCAGAAACTTTGGTGAACATTAAAAAGGCAATCAAGAAAAGGTGATTTGTTTTCATGTGTCTTTTTTTTTATATATATAATTAGTGTAGTTTAAGTTGTTATATTTTGTGACAGAGTTATTAGAGTGCAAGTATGGTTTTAGTTGTGTGGTTTGTGTGTAGATTTCAATCTAAAGTATAGTTAACTTCTGCTTATGCTTTTTAAGAAATTATGTTATTTATTTTCATTATATATTTTATCTCTCAAATATAGCTTTTATTTTAGCATTCACATTTCTTGTTAGATTTGTTATTCTTTCAGTAAAATCAACTTTTTTTCATGCATTTTTATCTTTGGCCTATAGTATTAATGAAGGTGAAAGTACTGGTACTTGAATAATTATTGTGTTATTTTCAATTACATATCAAGGTTCGGAGATTAACTATAAGGATATACTTATACTGTACTGTGGCTTTAATCTTGTATTTTAATAATTTCTCTGCCATATCTGTGATCTGTCCAAGCAATGTAAAGAGTGACAAACAAGTACTGTAGTCATTATGGAATTGGTATTTTTTGTTATCAGTCATTGTTGGAAAGTACATGAGTTCAAACAGCTTTCCAATATCATAAATTTGCAGGTTTTTACTCAGGTATATATGATGTAATGAACTATGATAATGCAGGAAACTAATAGTACAAATAGCTAGGGAGGTATCATGGATTTCTGTAAACTTTATGTAAATAAAATGTATGTTTTTTTATAGTCTATAATTAAAACATTAAGAAAAACCAATACCAATCACATATTTGTTATTAGCTGTTGAAAAGCATTTATTTTAGAAAAAGACAAGTCTTATGTTATATGAAAACAGGTGAAAATTATCTATTAAATTATACTGTTCAATAAAATTAATTGAGTTGGTAAGAAAGGTTCATGTACGGTACATGTTATTGAAACTTACATGATAATATTTGCAATAATTAATTCTGAGACATAATTTTGCCCTAGATTCTGGTATATGGTCAACCTTTTATACATCCAGTATGTATCAGTAAGTATATAATTCCAGTTATTTAAATGTTACCAGATCACACATCACATTAATGTGCTTGTAATATTTTCATTAGAAAGTCAATAAATCAAAGTTTATCAACCTTAAGAATATCCACTTCATACAAAGGACTATATATGGATTAAAGACTTATACTACTGTACCTACATGGATTAAATTAGGTCTAACTATGCAATGAAGAATTTCTGCTTTGTTTGCAGGTAAATGGAAGCCAATTTCCTGCAATTAGTAAGTCACTATTATATCCTATTATCCATAATTAAACACTCCAAAGGTAATGATACACACAAAATATTTGTAACTTTCTATTTCACAGTGCATCAGTTTAAATTGACATTTGCAGCTCCATTCTACTAAGCTGCTGAATCTCCTCCTCTTGTTTATATTTACCGATAAATGACAATAACAACAACCATTATGTCGTCTATGTCAGCCGCGCCAAGTGTAAATAAACTCAAATGTCACTATTTACGGGTTGTTTATCGACTACGCGACTCTGCTATGAGCCTTACGAGTGCTTTTCAATCTTCATAGCGCTACGAACAAATATGGCGCATAATGGCGGCCGAAAACTCGCTTACGAAGCTTTGAAGATACGTTCTTAGCGGTTACGAACACCTTACGAACAAAGATGGCGCTACGATAATCGTAACTGCGCTTACGAAGCTTTGAAGATCCCACCCCTGGAATCTATAGCTATAGTAACTTTTGGGCCTTTCCAACAGCGCTCCCTAATTGTTTGTTTTGATTTTAACATGACATAAGTTATGATAAGTATTAAGTTAAATAAGTAACAGCAGGACTCAGAGGACTGGGGTAGGATCTTCAAAACTTCGTAAGTTGGTGTCACTACGATAACCTTCTTATCTCTCTCGTAGCCGCCATATTTGATCGTGGCTTAAGAAGTTCATACGTTGCAATCTCCAAAGCTTCGTAACCTCCTTCGTAGCTCTCGAGGATAGCTTCGTTGCGAGCGTCTATGTCAGCCAATCACAATGAAGGACAAAAAAGGCCTTTGGTACTGCAAGTCAATCGTAACGTAGTATCACTAATTCACTATCACAATGTCAACACTCAACACCACCAGCAGGCAGTAGCTGATAAGAGATGAAACAGTCCCCCTAGTTCACCCTACTACAGTACGGAAGTACAACCTTACTTACAGTACCTTTGAACTTTTAAAGATGTCAGCTGCAGCAGAGCCCACCACCACAAGGAGTCGTCGTGCCAATTTCTCTGACGAGGAAATAATGGCGATGATCCAGGGATGGCAGGACAGGAGAGCAGTACTCCATGAGAGGTTCTGCTGGAATATTACTGCTGAGAGGAAAGAACAGGCGTGGGAGGAAGTGACAACAGAAGTCAATACTGTATCACCGGTACTGAGAGTTACGGAGGAAGTGAAGAAGAAGTTTACTGACTTCAAGTCCATTGTTGAGAATAAAATTAGTAACATCAAACAGAAGCACAAAAAGAGAGGTAAGGGAATGATTAAACTGTGTTAGTACACATATAAAATGGTCAAGCTGAGGCATACATTTTATTATCACGCCAATCACTAGTATGATATTGTATATAGATTTGTAGTTAGGTTTTGCTAATTTAGGTTAGATTAAGATAGGTTAGGTTAGGTACCGTAAATCAAGAACAAGCAGCATGATACAAAAAGTTTATTGGCAGATGGTTGTCATGAAAATAAATCAAAGACATTGTCTGGGAGGACATCATATTCTACTGTAATGGTTTATTTTCTTTACACCTACAGTAGTTTCTACGATGATCTCAAAATCTGTACAGTTGACTGCCGTTATCAAGTAACAGGCAGAAATATACCATATGTAGTGGAATCTGGCAAGTGCAATTTAATAATTAAATTAAATTTTTTTAAATTGAAAGACACACTAAGGAAATAAAATATATAAGCATTGATTGTTGATTTGGCCGTTGGCATGGGCACACATGGGCGGAAGGATGAGGGGAGCGAACATTGCCTAATTTAGATACAGTACCATTTTAATATGACAACCAGGTATCTATATACATAAAGCCGAAATTCTGTCTGTGTGTGTCTCTGTGTGTGTGTCCGCTATGCACGCCCTGATCCTTGGTCCTAGAGTGAAATTTTTTACATGACTTTGATCGCTAAAACCTGGGGAGTGTTTTCGACCAATATAAAAAAATGTTTTTCAATGATTAATGGGGGGTTGGGGAGGATTCGAACCCCTGGATTTGTGAGCCATTGTCATGTCGCATCCACAAACTTTCTCTCTCTCTCTCTCTCTCTCTCTCTCTCTCTCTCTCTCTAATTTCAGAGAGAGAGAGAGAGAGGGTGTGTGTGTGAGAGAGAGGTAATATTGGGTTTGGTTACATTTGTCTGTGAGAGAGAGATAGAGTGTGTGTGTGAGATAGAGATAGATAGATAGCTAGATTGTGAGATAGAGATAGAGAGAGACTGTGTGTGAGGGAGATAGATTGTGAGAGAGATATATATATATAGAGAGAGACTGTGTGAGAGAGATAGACTATATACAGTATGCGGAAATAGGGGACAGGCTTGGGGTGGGGGGGTTTGGGGGTTGCTGGAACAGGGGACAGGCTAGGGGGGGGGGGTAAAAAGCCTGTCCCCTACCGCCACACACCCCAAGCATGCCCCATATTCTCGCACCCCTCTAAACCCCCCCAAGCCTGTCCCCCTACTCCCACACACCCCCTATCGTAAACAACATACACTAGGGTACACACACACACACACATACACACAAACAGACATACCCCCCCCTACCATACCCACACACACACACACACACATACACTTACCTTTTTTTATAGGTAAGGTAAGGCTTGGGGTGGGGGGTTTGGGGGGTGCGGGAATAGGTGGTGGTGGTGGTAGTTGTAATATATTGTGCTTGGTTCAGCTTTGTTATTGAATGATGTACCATTTCATGTTATGTTTCAGGTGGTGGCACTAGTGAGGCTAAGGTGCTCACACATATTGAAGAGGCCATGGCTCAAGTCATTAACTTAAAAGAGGTTCAAGTGTTGGGTATTCCAGGACTCCAAGACCCAGGCAGTATGTATAGTACCGTATATATATCAGTAAAAAATGTCCTGCTCTTTATCTAGGCTAGTTAGTAATATGGATATCTTCCCCCAGTAGCACTATGTGAAGTAATTAGCCTACATTGAATTTATATATATATAAAACATATATACATTTTGAGCAGCATTACCTCTCAATTCCATTCTAAGTTAATCTCAGGAACAAATATACAAGATGTTCTCGTATATCCAATCCTTCAGTAATTATGGTACATGTACTGTGATTACCCAATATACAAGAGTCAAGTACATAGTGATTTTTGACATTTTGTGTATCATATAAATAACTTCTGTTAGCGGTTCATATAGTCGTAAAAATTTGAGCCATTTTAATCACATCCTCTACTCTTTCTAAACCCTCCCTGCTCCTCACTAACTTTATTCCTTGTTACTTCAATCAGTCTCTCAGTTAGAAACTTCCCCGGTACATTAACAAGGCCTCTTTTCCTATAACTACCACACTCCTCCTTACTCCCCTTCCCCTTATACAAAAGTACATTTATAGCTCTCCTCCAATCCTCTGGCACCTCTCCCTGCCTCCATGCCAATGTGCATATAAGCAACATCCACTCCACCACTACCTCCACCCCACATTTTAACATTTCAGCAGTTATCCCATCCACCCTAGGTGCCTTCCCCATCTTCAACTTTCCTATTGCTTTCCTTACCTCTTCCCTTCTCCCTGTACACCCTGTCATCTATCACCACCACCTCTCCTCCCTTCATTCATCAGACTATCAAAATGCCTCTTTCACATTTTCTTCACTTCCCCACTTCCACTCACAGTAACTCCATCCTTTCTTTTCATTCATGTTACGAGAATTTCCTTCTCTTTCTGTTTTACCCTCCTTCCAGAATAATTTCTTTTTTATTTATACTTCACACTCAGTTTCCTACCAAACTCCTCATCCACTCTCCTTTTACTCTCACTAACCATCCTCTTGAATTGCCTTATTCTTTTATATTTTCTCCCTCTGCAATGTTCACCTATTTGCTTTCCTTTTCGTCTCTACGGCATCTTTCACTTCTGACCACCAAGCACTATCCTTCTTACCCCTCTTCTATGTCTTGTATCACACTACCTACCTCTGCTGCTGTCCTCATTACTAGTGTCTTAAACACATTATTCACTCCTACCCCCCTCTCCTATATTTAACCTTGCATCATCCAGCACCTCACTCACCCTTTTCTTATATATTTCTCTTTATACAATACTTGATGTCATTCAATCTTCCATTTGCCACCTGCCTCTTGTTCTCCCCTTCATACCTCCTACAGTACACCCACTTAACCCTGACCTTAATCGTTATTAAGACTGCAAAATGGTCAGATCATTGAACCATTCCTCACACTACTTTAGCATCCATCACATCCTTCTGTAAACGTTCCTCCACAGCTACATGATAGTTGCTATTTCTCATAATTTCTCAGCTTATGAAGAAAACGTGGATGAAGATGCTGTGGATGACCGAGGACTGCCATCAAGGGCCCCGTCACCTAGACCTGGGCCAAGTTGGCAGGACTTCAGGCCAGACAATCTGGTGAAATGTGAGATAACGTCGAATAATGACGGTATTCCGACAATGGTAGATCTACCACCATTTGAGGAGCATTCTGATCATTGCTATACAGCCTCCAGTCGCCCTTCCACTAGGCCAGGTAGAAGTGTTTATAGGCCTATGGAAGCTACGCTAGCTCCAGAAATGCTAAATGTGCACAAGTCAATAAGGGATATATTGTCTAATATAACTAATAAATTTGAAAATATTTTAGAAACTTTGGCGAACGTTAAAAATATCCTGCAGAAAAAGTGATTTGTTTGGAAATGTGTGTTTTATAATGATTAGTGTGCAAGTGTGGTTTTGTTTAGTTGTATTTTGTGACCTAGTTCTTAAGTGTACAAGTATGGCTTTAGTTGTGTGGTTTGTGTGTAGGATTTACTCAAAATTATTATTAATGTACAGTATTTATTAAAATAAAATATAAATAATTTATTAAAAAAAAATATACAAATAATTTATTTAAAAAAAACAAACTAATTATTAAAAATAAATAAATAAATAAATAAATAAATAAATAAATAAATGACGACGACGACGGCGGCGGCGGCGGCAGTGGCAGCGACGACGACGACGACGAAAAAAAATAAAAAAATAAAACAATATTAATAATAAATAAAAAAAATAATAATAATAAAAAAAAACAGTTAATTATTACAAAAAAAAAATATATATATATTATTGAAAAAAAAAAAAAATAAATAAAAAATAAAAAACGACAGCGGTGGCAGCGGCGGCAGGGCGTCGGTGGCGGCTAGGCGGCGGCGGGGCGGCGGCGGCGGCGGCGGCGACAACGACGAAAAAAAAAAATAATAATAAATAAAAAAATAATAATAAAAAAAAAGTTGATTATTAAAAAAAAAATAATAATAAAAAAATATATATACAGGGTGATTCAGAAATGCGTGCCGAAAATCCGCAGGTGTATTCCTGGCACATAATTGAATGTAAATTAGTCAATAACGATTTTGGAAATTCTCACTAGTTTATAAGTTATAGTGCCTTCAAGGTTTGAACAGCCATGACACACATTTCTTGATAACTATCCCTGAAACTCCGTCCCTGGTAATTTTGCTGTGACTGTACATACACACTCTACAGCTTTTGTCATATTCTTTAGTAACTTTTACTGTGTTTCCAATGCCTTCATGGGAGTTAAGTAATTTCACACGTGTCTGAAAGATTATGGTACAATCCCTAGATTTAAACACACTCTTCAAACCTTGAAGGCACTATAACTTATAAACTATTGAGAATTTCCAAAATCGTTATTGACTAATTTACATTCAATTATGTGCCAGGAATACACCTGCGGATTTTCGGCACGCATTTCTGAATCACCCTGTATATTATTAAAACAAAAATATAAAAAAACTAATTATTAAAAAACGACGGCGGCGGCGGCAGCAGCGGCGGCGGGGCGGCAGCTGGGCAGCGGCGGCGGCGGCGGCGGCGGCGGCGGAGGGGCGGCGGCGGCGGCGGAGGGGCGGCGGCGGCGGGGCGGCAACGTCGGTGGCGGCGGCGGCGGGGCGGAGACGACGGCGGTGGCGGCGGTGGCGACGACGACGAAAAAAATATTAATAATAAATAAAAATAAATTAAAAAAAGTTAATTATTACAAAAAAAATAATAATTAATAAAAAAAATATATATATTAAAATATATATATATATATATATTATTAAAAAAAAAAAAAAAAAACTAATTATTAAAACACGACGGCGGCGGCGGTGGCGGCGGGGTTGCGGCGGCGGCGGGGCGGCGGCGGCGACAACGACGAAAAAAAAAAAATAATAATAAATAAAAAAATAAAAAAAGTTAATTATTAAAAAAAAAATAATAATTCCCACCCAAAACCCCGGATTCCCAGGCTCTCCCCAAGTTTGTATGGGTATGAAAACTGGGCATATCTCGAAAACGGGGCATTTCCGAGAGAAACACCATTTAAGAAAATAGTCTTAGAATGGTCCTAATTAGTGGTAAAACATACTAATATATACGTTTTACTGAACCCAGGTTTACTGTAAATTTACCAAAATTATATATATATACATCTATATATAATCATCCCACATTTTACGTCAACTCAACCCCCTCAATTATTACTATGAGGTGCTGCAATATCATACACGTGTTATTCTTTATTACCAAGATATTTACTACGATGAAAGGAAAGTGTCGGTGGATATTTGATTGTGCATGGCTGTACCTTGAGCATCAGACAACTTGATATATATCTGGAATAATATGCCTGGGAGTCATTTTGAATATATATGAATCCAAGATAACTCCATTACAATATTACTTAATGCACAATGAAAAATGTTTTAGACATAACATTAATAAGAAGTTATTACATGTTTTCGAGATATATATGGAAAATAATTTAGGGATTGCATGATTTTGCATCGTATTAAGGAATTTTTTTGTTTGAAGATGGGTTGAATGTTCCAAAAGATTAATAATTATTGAAGTCGCCAATAAGAATAGTTTTACTGTTGTTTTAATATATCATTTGTCAATAGTTGTATGACAACACTGGTAAATTCATTTACTGCTGTTACTACTTTGTTTACTATTATTTACTACTGTGTTTGATATATATATATATATATATATATATATATATATATATATTACTGAAATTACATATGAAATATTTGGAGGCTTAGCAGAGATTGAGAGATAGCGAGTGTGTCCGTCAGTAATAATTCTCATTCACAGAGTGAATTTGAGAGTGAGAGAGAGCATCACTATGCATAATGAATGACCAAACTAGTGTTTATTCAATAGGGAATATCCAGTAAAAAATATCATGGGAAAATAATAATAATAGATAAAAGGCTATGAAGGCAATAATATATATATGTAAATCAATAATATATATATGGACACAATCATTACAAAGTAACTGATAAAAATTATATACAGTAGGTATATATATATATGTTTTGTAATGGTTTGAATAACAGTGAAGAGCGATCATGCAACAAGAGTTTACACAGATAAGCTAAGGGAGGGATGGAGAGAGAGGGGGAAAGGAGGGATGGAGAGAGAGGGGGAAAGGAGGGATGGAGAGAGTAGGGGGGGGGGTGGAGATAGTAGGGGGGTGGTGGAGAAAGTAGGGTGGGTGGAGAGAGTAGGAGAGATGGAGATAGTGGGAGGGATGGAGAGAGAGTAAGGGATGGAGGGGGAGAGAGATGGGAGGTGGGGATGGAGGGAGGGAAGGATTGATTGATTGATAATAGTAGCCGCAACAGCGAGGTCATATAGCGCCAGAAAAAGGTGATAGAGGTGTGACAGCAAGCAGTAAGGAAATAGAAAGAAATGAGGGACAGTTGAAGAACTAAAAGCTAGAGGCTGGGGCCGAAGGGGCGCCAAACCCTTAAAGTATTGCCCATATCATTAATGCAGGCAATACCCCCCTACGGGGAGGGAGGGAAGGTAGGAATAGTAAAAGGGTGGAGGGAGAGAAGGAGGAGTGTAAGATGGAGGGGTGGAATGAAAGATGGAGGGAAGGAGGGATGGAAGGGGAGAGGGAAGGAGGGGTGTAAAATGGAGGGGTGGAATGAAAAATGGAGGGATGGAGTGAGGGGGAGGGAAGGAAGCACAGGTGTTTACACATACGGTACAGATATAAGTTTGTATAATCAAACCATTTTTGTTTAGCCTAGCGAGTCAAACGCTTCTTGACCAGAGAAGAGATAACATCCACAACCAACATGAAGCCTATCATAGCAGCATCAATCCTGGTTCTCCTCGCTACGGCCACCACCTCCTTCAAACTTCAGGTGAGGTTAGGTTAGGGTACGAATTGGTACACAAGAAATGGTACTTACGCTATTGTTGTTTTCGAGTGTTCGGTTAGCTTAGGAAATGGTACACAGGAATTGGTACTTACGTTGTTGTTTTCGAGTGTTAGGTTAGGTTTGGTTTGGAATTGGTACCTATGCTATTGTTGTTTTCCTTCCTTGAAACTTGAGGTATTCATCTGCGAGAGACGAAAATATATAGGTGGAGGCGTGTTAATAAAAAGGGATCCTGTAATCGTGTAGGCTGATAAGACCTGGTGACTTCTGATTCCTCCTGACTATGGCACGAAACAAGCTTCTTTAGTTAATGTATACAGTAGATGGTATTTCGTGGCAATGTTTGAAGGACTTTCTCACCTCAAATTTTTTTTACTACATCACGGGGGTCCTTAACCTTTAAATGTAAAACTTTCCAGATTGATTGTAATACAAAACATGGGTGGCATATACCCTAATTATTAAAATTGCATTTGTTCTAATTATTTATTAAATCTGACAACATGACTGGAAAGGGCGACTCATGTACTGACCTGACCCACCACAAATATTAAGTTTAACTCAAAATGGAATGCGGTTTTTGGGTGTCTTGAAAAAAGAAAAAAACTTTTCGTGTTCCCTGAAAAAAAAATTAACAGAAAATCTAATTATTAGATATAAAAACTGAAACAGTTGTGATTTATACTCGAGTGCCTTGCCTTTCAATCAGGATACACACAGCTACCGTCGGTCTCAATGATCAACCTGAACTGTCAGTAATATGGTTTTACAAATCATGGGTGTCATATGACATACCCTAATTAACATATTGCTCATAAATTATAATGGAGGGAAACACACACACCACTTGACACACTTCAAGTACATGGTGGGTCAGGAAGGTACAGTTGCCAAAAAAGGTATTGCGATTCCTATTGATACAACATTAAATATATTAATGTCTATAGTTGTTTGTAAGAATTATAAGTATGTATTACAGAAGGATATGTATATTTCCTTCTGTTATACATGCTTATAGCCCGTGTACAAATAGTTGTGGATATTACTATGGTTAAAGTTCTATCAAGATTTGTCGCAATACCTTTTTTGGCAACTGTACATAGACGCCTACCTCTGTGGAATCATTAGTCACATTGTATGCATGGTAAATACCATGTCGTGGATGGCTTAATTAATTAATTAAATGTGAGAGAGATTCGTGTGTTCTTGATTAAGAGAATATTCTCTTCTTAGTAAATTGGAAAGCTACCAAATTCCTCCTAACTATACGAGAAAACGGACGCCTACAATGGTACTAATATAAGGGATATGTTACGTGCCATATTTTACAGAAATCTGCAGAGACATTCAAATTCACCAACAAAAAGATCTCCCTTTATTTATTGTCAACGAAAGACCATTATGTGGGAACCCGATTTCAGTTCAATTAAAAAAAAATAATAATAATATCAAGTAAACATTTCATTATATCAAGTGGAGATTCTCTTGTTGGTGAATTGGAATGTCTTTGATTCCTCCAAAATATGCCACGAAACAGATCCCCTATTAGTAACAACAATAAGGTCGTCTGTTTCCTGGCATAGTTAAGAGGAATCAGTAGTCTTCCAATTCACTTTAACCTCAACTTGTGATAATAACCAGAACTACTGTATAGGATATAATTTAATAACAACTTCAACACTGTCGTTCACATTGTGTACTGTTCCATTCCTCAATCAATGTCTTTATCGGGCGCCATATGACTTCGCTGGTGCTGTGCTTAAGGGGGTGCGGGAGTAGGGGACAGGCTTGGGGAGGGGGGTGTTTAGGGGGGTGCGGGAGTTGGGGGACAGGCTTTGGGTGGTTAGGGGTGTATGGGAATAGGGGGACAGCCTTTCTACCCCCCAGTCCCCCCCCAAGCCTGTCACCTACTCCCACACCCCTTTAATATAAGAAAAGTCAATCTCACCTCAGGAAGTCATTAAGTTTTGTTACATTGGAGTTCGTTGATTCCTCCATAGTATGTCAGGAAACACGACTTGATCAGCAAATATAGTGGTGTCGTTGTTGTTCGTAATTGTTTGAAGGAATCAGTTACTCCAAATTCTCTACCCTTAAACACATACCATACTAAAACATGAATAACAAAAATGAATGTTATTTGTTTCGACGACAAACAAAGAGATTATTTCGACAAAACAAGAACAATTTAGACTTTAATATTCCAATCTACTGTTAATTAAGGATCACCGTGATGTAGTCAGAAAATTGGAGGTTATATATAGAGACCTTCAAACCTATAGCCACGAAACACCATAGACCTACACGGAAGGAGTTTGTTTTGTAGCATTGTCAGGAGGAATCAGAGGCCTCCAATTCTCACACACAATTTCTGGGTTCATAATTTATCAATAAAATCTTAATGAGTGTTATTATTACCGTATCCGAAAGAAAAATATAACCTCAAACATGGACACAGAAATAGCTAACATGGTCAATTATTACTTATTTACTTACTCTTCAGTTTTCACACAGCAAAATTCAGATTCACTCAGATTCTCCTCCATTATTTATTTATTTATTTATTAATACTAGACACCACAACAGCGAGTTTATGTGGCTCCAGAGGAAGGTGGTTAAGACATGTGACACAGTAAGCTCAAACTGTAACAGAAAAAAAAAAGAATATAAAAAAACTAGGGACAGTTGGAGAAGTGAAAGCCCCATTTAGTGGTCTTTTACAACAAGCAGTAATACTGGGGAAGTATTCGTAGCCTCAGGGGGATCGTAAATGAGAATGCTTCTTACACTTATATTAGGTTAGGTTTACAAAAATACATATTTTTGCCAACGATCAAAAAACTTCATCATAATCCAAGTACCATTGCTCTTAACTCAAAGGGTGAGTGGCTCGATCAAAGAACTTATTGTATATAAAATCCCTGCGTCGGGATAAGACTTCCCCAAGACTTCTGAAGGAAAGATTCTCTTGTTGGTAAATTGGAACGTTAGGGTACCTTACTGATTCCTCCAAATTATACCAGAAAACAAACTCTCCTAATGGTACTAAATGGGAATCTGTTTCGTAACATAGTTTGGAGGAATCACAGACCTTCCAATTCACCAACAAAAGAATCTTCTTTTAACAAACCTACGAGGCTGTAATGATTAAACAGTATGTTCAAAATGTATAATATAAAATCAGTCAATATTATTTACTAAAATTAATAGAAGTACTTGGATAAAGTGGTTCACCGAGCATAGGAAGAGAGTTGTAATACATGATAGTTTATAAGACTGGCTTAGATGTATAAATGGAGTTTCTCACGGATCAGAACTGGACTTATTCACTTTTTTATTCTCATAAATGACTTAAAAGGGAGATTTTAAATAATAATACTAATTATAATAATATTAATAATAATATCAACAATTTTTTTTGTGTATTATAATTATTATAACTATTCTCATAATTATTATTGTGGAGCGGCAGTATCGTAACCAATGAGGTTCAGATGAATGCTACTGCGGAAAGCTAAAACCGATGGTAAGCCTTTACTCTGCCTCCATGTGATAACCTTGGGTAACACTTCCCTTTTTACCCCCACACCCCCTTAACTACCCAATGATAACTCCTCCCTCCCAGCATTCAATCTACTCCTCCACTTTCCCTCCTCACTCTCCTTCTCACCACCTCCATCATCATCAATTAAATGTTATGAAAGCAAGACGTGAAAAGATATATATGATGTGATATTTTGTGTACAATTTATATTCATGTAATGTGGCAGGACTATTTATTACTCTGATCAAATCATTCTTGATTTATGTCTTTTATTAGTCAACCATTCACGATAAATAGATAGATAGATAGTCAGACATTCACACAACAAGGTCAATGAACAAACCACAAGTGTTGAAGTGAGCAGTGTTCGAGAAATTGAAAAAATGTCCTGCACTCGCAATGTATTAGTCACTCCCCCCGTCCCAACCAACTCGTGTTTCCATCTCACTCGGTAGTGGTTGGTTCACATCATGATCACACGTGGCTCGGGATTCAAATTTCTGGATGGCTCAACATTGGCAATACTAGGTGGTATACGCTGAAGTGGAGCCAACTGTACGAGATGCTTAAGACAATAGTAATGAGGACAGCAGCAGAGGTTGTGGGATATAATAAGACACAGAAGAGGGGCAAGAAAGGGAGTGTTTGGTGGTCGGAAGAAGTGAAAGATGCAAAAGAGAAGAAAAGGAATGCATATAACAGAACATTACAGAGGAATGTGTCGGAAGAAGTGAGAGAGAGATGGAAGAGAGAATATAATGCATGTAAGAGACAAGTGAAATGGATGGTGAGTGAGAGTAAAAGGAGAGTGGATGAGAAGTTTGGTAGGAAACTGAGTAAAAAGTTTAAAGAGAACAAGAAATTATTCTGGAAGGAGGTAAAAAAGAGAAAGAGAAGGAAATTCTGGTAGTGTGAGAATGAAGAGAGAGGATGGAGTTACTGTGAGTGGAAGTGAGGAAGTGCAAGAAGTGTGGAAGAGACATTTTGATGGTCTGATGAATGCGGGGACGGGAGGGGAGGCGGTGGTGACATGCATGGGGATGGAGCACTGCCATTGATGGTATGCCTATCGGTACTATTTGTGCTGTATCTGGGTGTAATTCATTATTTAAGAAACAAGGAATTATACTAAGAATTTTAAACAGAAGTATTAAAAAATCAACCAACTCACTACCGATCGAGATGGAAAGAGGAGGTGGGACAGGGAGAGTGACTCTGACATACTGTATTGTGAATGCATAAATTATTTCCATTTCTCGAATACTACTCACTTCAACACGTGTGGTTGGTTCAATGATCTGACACATTAATCAAGGATGATTTTATCAGAGTAATAAATAGTCCTGACATATTACACGAATAAATATCACATCATATCTTTTCACGTATTGCTTTCATAATATTTGATTGATCATGATGACGGTGGTGAGGAGAGTGAGGAGGCAAAGTGAATGAGTGCTGTATGGGATGGAGGAGTTATTATTGTGTAGTTAAGACTCTCCACTATGATTCACTGTCTTTTGGTAACCAGTAACACAATATAATGTATCAGAAAATAACTTGACTGATAGTGAGTAACAATATTATCTTTACTTTGTAATATCCTGCAATACTAAGCAGGTGGTGGAAGGTTAGATTATAATAATATAGTTGTATTTTAATTAGTTTGATATATTAAAAGGTTTGGTACACTCGTGATACGTAGTCCCTGACTAGAGTTGAACAGCAGGCACCACACACACACCCTGCATTCCAACTCAGCCTCTATAGGTGTACTGGGTGGGGAAATGAGCAATACCAAGCGATTCAAAGTTTTCTGCTCCTCACACTCTGGTCAGAAATTAAGTATCACGAGTGTACCCCTGTGGACTCAAGCCAGTCTTCAATTTCTTTTCTTTCCTATTATATCCTCCATGTTTGCTGTTCCTCCTGTGCATCCCTTGTCTTCTCTTATTATATCTTGCATAACCAGTGTAGTATTATTTCATTCATTTCAAGATATTTAAACTCATTCATTACGTTGAGTACATGCATATTATAATTAGAAGTGACATTCATGTGTTTATCATCACTATACGAGGGAAGGAAGCCGGATTAATGTATTCAGTTGGTATAGTCGTGTGTGAATGTTCACGCTGCAATATTAACTACAGTATATATAAACTCATGTAAATTCAATACAAAAGCTGTTAAAGAAACGTTTATCGTCTTGAGATTACTCTAACTTAAAATAATACAATTATCTGTATACCAAAACAAATCAAAGCGATAATAAAAATATAATCACAGCGACAAAAGAATTCTAATTATGAAAGGTAATGATTATTCCTCGTCTCTTTCCTAGTAAGAATTACTACAAGACTCACTAATATAGCAATAATTAAAGCATTAGTAATTACTGATGTGTGAATTGTATTGCTACATAAAGTTTGTATCAATTTACCATGTTAAAGCAAATCCTTTGGAATATAACATTACACTTGGATTCCGACACCACAAGATAACTAAAGGTGACAGTGGACTTTATATCGTAACCAATGAGGTTCAGATGAATGCTACTGCGGAAAGCTAAAACCGATGGTAAGCCTTTACTCTGCCTCCATGTGATAACCTTGGGTAACACTTCCCTTTTTACCCCCACACCCCCTTAACTACCCAATGATAACTCCTCCCTCCCAGCATTCAATCTACTCCTCCACTTTCCCTCCTCACTCTCCTTCTCACCATCTCCATCATCATCAATTAAATGTTATGAAAGCAAGACGTGAAAAGATATATATGATGTGATATTTTGTGTACAATTTATATTCATGTAATGTGGCAGGACTATTTATTACTCTGATCAAATCATTCTTGATTTATGTCTTTTATTAGTCAACCATTCACGATAAATAGATAGATAGATAGTCAGACATTCACACGCCAAGGTCAATGAACAAACCACAAGTGTTGAAGTGAGCAGTGTTCGAGAAATTGAAAAAATGTCCTGCACTCGCAATGTATTAGTCACTCCCCCCGTCCCAACCAACTCGTCTTTCCATCTCACTCGGTAGTGGTTGGTTCACATCATGATCACACGTGGCTCGGGATTCAAATTTCTGGATGGCTCAACATTGGCAATACTAGGTGGTATACGCTGAAGTGGAGCCAACTGTACGAGATGTTTAAGACAATAGTAATGAGGACAGCAGCAGAGGTTGTGGGATATAATAAGACACAGAAGAGGGGCAAGAAAGGGAGTGTTTGGTGGTCGGAAGAAGTGAAAGATGCAAAAGAGAAGAAAAGGAATGCATATAACAGAACATTACAGAGGAATGTGTCGGAAGAAGTGAGAGAGAGATGGAAGAGAGAATATAATGTATGTAAGAGACAAGTGAAATGGATGGTGAGTGAGAGTAAAAGGAGAGTGGATGAGAAGTTTGGTAGGAAACTGAGTAAAAAGTTTAAAGAGAACAAGAAATTATTCTGGAAGGAGGTAAAAAAGAGAAAGAGAAGGAAATTCTGGTAGTGTGAGAATGAAGAGAGAGGATGGAGTTACTGTGAGTGGAAGTGAGGAAGTGCAAGAAGTGTGGAAGAGACATTTTGATGGTCTGATGAATGCGGGGACGGGAGGGGAGGCGGTGGTGACATGCATGGGGATGGAGCACTGTCATTGATGGTATGCCTATCGGTACTATTTGTGCTGTATCTGGGTGTAATTCCTTATTTAAGAAACAAGGAATTATACTAAGAATTTTAAACAGAAGTATTAAAAAATCAACCAACTCACTACCGAGCGAGATGGAAAGAGGAGGTGGGACAGGGAGAGTGACTCTGACATACTGTATTGTGAATGCATAAATTATTTCCATTTCTCGAATACTACTCACTTCAACACGTGTGGTTGGTTCAATGATCTGACACATTAATCAAGGATGATTTTATCAGAGTAATAAATAGTCCTGACATATTACACGAATAAATATCACATCATATCTTTTCACGTATTGCTTTCATAATATTTGATTGATCATGATGACGGTGGTGAGGAGAGTGAGGAGGCAAAGTGAATGAGTGCTGTATGGGATGGAGGAGTTATTATTGTGTAGTTAAGACTCTCCACTATGATTCACTGTCTTTTGGTAACCAGTAACACAATATAATGTATCAGAAAATAACTTGACTGATAGTGAGTAACAATATTATCTTTACTTTGTAATATCCTGCAATACTAAGCAGGTGGTGGAAGGTTAGATTATAATAATATAGTTGTATTTTAATTAGTTTGATATATTAAAAGGTTTGGTACACTCGTGATACGTAGTCCCTGACTAGAGTTGAACAGCAGGCACCACACACACACCCTGCATTCCAACTCAGCCTCTATAGGTGTACTGGGTGGGGAAATGAGCAATACCAGGCGATTCAAAGTTTTCTGCTCCTCACACTCTGGTCAGAAATTAAGTATCACGAGTGTACCCCTGTGGACTCAAGCCAGTCTTCAATTTCTTTTCTTTCCTATTATATCCTCCATGTTTGCTGTTCCTCCTGTGCATCCCATGTCTTCTCTTATTATATCTTGCATAACCAGTGTAGTATTATTTCTTCATTCATTTCAAGATGTTTAAACTCATTCATTACGTTGAGTACATGCATATTATAATTAGAAGTGACATTCATGTGTTTATCATCACTATACGAGGGAAGGAAGCCGGATTAATGTATTCAGTTGGTATAGTCGTGTGTGAATGTTCACGCTGCAATATTAACTACAGTATATATAAACTCATGTAAATTCAATACAAAAGCTGTTAAAGAAACGTTTATCGTCTTGAGATTACTCTAACTTAAAATAATACAATTATCTGTATACCAAAACAAATCAAAGCGATAATAAAAATATAATCACAGCGACAAAAGAATTCTAATTATGAAAGGTAATGATTATTCCTCGTCTCTTTCCTAGTAAGAATTACTACACGACTCACTAATATAGCAATAATTAAAGCATTAGTAATTACTGATGTGTGAATTGTATTGCTACATAAAGTTTGTATCAATTTCCCATGTTAAAGCAAATCCTTTGGAATATAACATTACACTTGGATTCCGACAGTGGACTTTGTTGCTTTATAACCTCTGGTGTTTAGACTACTGTAATAATTCTCACCCTCTCTAATAATATACTACTGGAACGTTGTTGAGGCTTTTCATCTTCAACGCCAGGCCTCACTTTCCATCTCACTCGTCGGTATATAGTGATTGGGTTCGCATCAGGATCACACGTGGTTCGAGACTCAAATTTCTGTGTGGCTTAACATTGGCAACGCTGAGTTGTAAACGCAGAAGTGGACCCAACTGTATATGAAAATTAGAGGCTTCTGATTCCTTCTGACTATGCCATCAAACAAGCTCCTTCCATATAGGTGGTGTTTCGTGGCAATATTTGAAGGACTCATTAACCTCCAAGTTTCTGACTACAACACCTTGCCATTATCACGTGGGTCTTATTGGGAATTTCGTTCACTTTTAACATATTTTCTTTATTTTTGCTTATGAACTAAAGCAGTGGTTGTTAACGTTTTTACTCCTATGACTCACCGACATATTCCTGTGCAGTGTTGTGACCTCCTTGCACAGAAGGGGGGGGGGGGGGGGCACACGAAGCGAGCCTAAGCAGCTGGGGGATTTCTTTTAGAAAAATGATCAATCATAGGTGCAATTTGAAGCTACTTATAAAGGAAAATGTTGTAATACCAAACTGGAGTCCTAACCAAAGTATACATACAAAAAACAATTTCCCCCCCAACCCTTCGTGACCCCCCCCCCAAAAAAAAAAAATGACCCCCTTAGAGGTCACGACCCCCAGGTTAATAATCGTTGAACTAGAACGAATAAATATAATTTTGTATATCAGAATATTATTTGAATAATCTAATCTGCTGATGCAAATGAAGTTTAAAGGTTTATGTGTAGGAAATGTTATACAGTGAGTGTCAAAAGTGGTGCCGTGTTCCAGGGTTAAATAGGGCACACATTAAACTCAAACATAAGAGGTTTTAAGTAATGTCAGGATTTCTTTAGAGTAAATTGGAAGGTTTACTGATTCCTCCAAACTATGCCATGAAACAAGACACCCTCAATGTTACCAATAGGAGATGTGTTGTTTAATGACATAGTTTGGAGGAATGAAACAGACACCTTCAATGTTACCAATAGGAGATGTGTTGTTTAATGTTGTACAATTCACCAATAAGAATATCTCACCTAAATTTACCACATATTTCCAGCACATATATATATATATATATATATATATATATTATACCAGAAAACAAATTATACCAGAAAACAAACTCTCCTAATGGTACTAAATGGGAATCTGTTTCGTAACATAGTTTGTAGGAATCACAGACCTTCCAATTCACCAACAAAAGAATCTTCTTTTAACAAACCTACGAGGCTGTAATGATTAAACAGTATGTTCAAAATGTATAATATAAAATCAGTCAACATTATTTACTAAAATTAATAGAAGTACTTGGATAAAGTGGTTCACCGAGCATAGGAAGAGAGTTATAATACATGATAGTTTATAAGACTGGCTTAGATGTATAAGTGGAGTTTCTCACGGATCAGAACTGGACTTATTCACTTTTTTATTCTCATAAATGACTTAAAAGGGAGATTTTAAATAATAATACTAATTATAATAATATTAATAATAATATCAACAATTTTTTTTGTGTATTATAATTATTATAACTGTTCTCATAATTATTATTGTGGAGCGGCAGTATCGTAACCAATGAGGTTCAGATGAATGCTACTGCGGAAAGCTAAAACCGATGGTAAGCCTTTACTCTGCCTCCATGTGATAACCTTGGGTAACACTTCCCTTTTTACCCCCACACCCCCTTAACTACCCAATGATAACTCCTCCCTCCCAGCATTCAATCTACTCCTCCACTTTCCCTCCTCACTCTCCTTCTCACCATCTCCATCATCATCAATTAAATGTTATGAAAGCAAGACGTGAAAAGATATATATGATGTGATATTTTGTGTACAATTTATATTCATGTAATGTGGCAGGACTATTTATTACTCTGATCAAATCATTCTTGATTTATGTCTTTTATTAGTCAACCATTCACGATAAATAGATAGATAGATAGTCAGACATTCACACGCCAAGGTCAATGAACAAACCACAAGTGTTGAAGTGAGCAGTGTTCGAGAAATTGAAAAAATGTCCTGCACTCGCAATGTATTAGTCACTCCCCCCGTCCCAACCAACTCGTCTTTCCATCTCACTCGGTAGTGGTGTAGTGTACCCTAAAAATACTGTAGCCCATTTTCTTTGTTAACCATTATCTGCCTGCCCTGTATTGTTATTCTTTTACCATTACATTCCTTCGTCTATGTAATTTCTTTCAGCATTTTCTCTTTACCATATTATGTCATAACATTGTCTGTATACTCTTACCAAATTTCATATGTACAAATTATGTATTATAGATTTATTAGCATAAAATACTTGTATCAATGTTAACGTCATGTCTGTCGCAACCTGTACATAAATAATAACTTGTTTTTACATTAAACCAATTGGGAACTATTCACTGCATCTCTCTCTCTACCTTGAGCACATTACACAAAGAGAATTGTAGACAACACTCCCCTGAGAGAGTAAATAGACACTAGCTCCTAAGGTTGAGCAGCTGTGGTGGAGAAAACCGGACAAAGGCCCCTGCACAGGAGTCATCTTTAGTAGCACAACACATAGTTGGTGACTACACGAACCCTCGCCAACAGTGGTTGGTTCACATCATGATCACACGTGGCTCGGGATTCAAATTTCTGGATGGCTCAACATTGGCAATACTAGGTGGTATACGCTGAAGTGGAGCCAACTGTACGAGATGCTTAAGATAATAGTAATGAGGACAGCAGCAGAGATTGTGGGATATAATAAGACACAGAAGAGGGGCAAGAAAGGGAGTGTTTGGTGGTCGGAAGAAGTGAAAGATGCAAAAGAGAAGAAAAGGAATGCATATAACAGAACATTACAGAGGAATGTGTCGGAAGAAGTGAGAGAGAGATGGAAGAGAGAATATAATGTATGTAAGAGACAAGTGAAATGGATGGTGAGTGAGAGTAAAAGGAGAGTGGATGAGAAGTTTGGTAGGAAACTGAGTAAAAAGTTTAAAGAGAACAAGAAATTATTCTGGAAGGAGGTAAAAAAGAGAAAGAAGGAAATTCTGGTAGTGTGAGAATGAAGAGAGAGGATGGAGTTACTGTGAGTGGAAGTGAGGAAGTGCAAGAAGTGTGGAAGAGACATTTTGATGGTCTGATGAATGCGGGGACGGGAGGGGAGGCGGTGGTGACATGCATGGGGATGGAGCACTGCCATTGATGGTATGCCTATCGGTACTATTTGTGCTGTATCTGGGTGTAATTCATTATTTAAGAAACAAGGAATTATACTAAGAATTTTAAACAGAAGTATTAAAAAATCAACCAACTCACTACCGATCGAGATGGAAAGAGGAGGTGGGACAGGGAGAGTGACTCTGACATACTGTATTGTGAATGCATAAATTATTTCCATTTCTCGAATACTACTCACTTCAACACGTGTGGTTGGTTCAATGATCTGACACATTAATCAAGGATGATTTTATCAGAGTAATAAATAGTCCTGACATATTACACGAATAAATATCACATCATATCTTTTCACGTATTGCTTTCATAATATTTGATTGATCATGATGACGGTGGTGAGGAGAGTGAGGAGGCAAAGTGAATGAGTGCTGTATGGGATGGAGGAGTTATTATTGTGTAGTTAAGACTCTCCACTACGATTCACTGTCTTTTGGTAACCAGTAACACAATATAATGTATCAGAAAATAACTTGACTGATAGTGAGTAACAATATTATCTTTACTTTGTAATATCCTGCAATACTAAGCAGGTGGTGGAAGGTTAGATTATAATAATATAGTTGTATTTTAATTAGTTTGATATATTAAAAGGTTTGGTACACTCGTGATACGTAGTCCCTGACTAGAGTTGAACAGCAGGCACCACACACACACACACACCCTGCATTCCAACTCAGCCTCTATAGGTGTACTGGGTGGGGAAATGAGCAATACCAGGCGATTCAAAGTTTTCTGCTCCTCACACTCTGGTCAGAAATTAAGTATCACGAGTGTACCCCTGTGGACTCAAGCCAGTCTTCAATTTCTTTCCTTTCCCATTATATCCTCCATGTTTGCTGTTCCTCCTGTGCATCCCATGTCTTCTCTTATTATATCTTGCATAACCAGTGTAGTATTATTTCTTCATTCATTTCAAGATATTTAAACTCATTCATTACGTTGAGTACATGCATATTATAATTAGAAGTGACATTCATGTGTTTATCATCACTATACGAGGGAAGGAAGCCGGATTAATGTATTCAGTTGGTATAGTCGTGTGTGAATGTTCACGCTGCAATATTAACTACAGTATATATAAACTCATGTAAATTCAATACAAAAGCTGTTAAAGAAACGTTTATCGTCTTGAGATTACTCTAACTTAAAATAATACAATTATCTGTATACCAAAACAAATCAAAGCGATAATAAAAATATAATCACAGCGACAAAAGAATTCTAATTATGAAAGGTAATGATTATTCCTCGTCTCTTTCCTAGTAAGAATTACTACAAGACTCACTAATATAGCAATAATTAAAGCATTAGTAATTACTGATGTGTGAATTGTATTGCTACATAAAGTTTGTATCAATTTACCATGTTAAAGCAAATCCTTTGGAATATAACATTACACTTGGATTCCGACACCACAAGATAACTAAAGGTGACAGTGGACTTTGTTGCTTTATAACCTCTGGTGTTTAGACTACTGTAATAATTCTCACCCTCTCTAATTATATACTACTGGAACGTCGTTGAGGCTTTTCATCTTCAACGCCAGGCCTCACTTTCCATCTCACTCGTCGGTATATAGTGATTGGGTTCGCATCAGGATCACACGTGGTTCGAGACTCAAATTTCTGTGTGGCTTAACATTGGCAACGCTGAGTTGTAAACGCGGAAGTGGACCCAACTGTATATGAAAATTAGAGGCTTCTGATTCCTTCTGACTATGCCATCAAACAAGCTCCTTCCATATAGGTGGTGTTTCGTGGCAATATTTGAAGGACTCATTAACCTCCAAGTTTCTGACTACAACACCTTGCCATTATCACGTGGGTCTTATTGGGAATTTCGTTCACTTTTAACATATTTTCTTTATTTATGCTTATGAACTAAAGCAGTGGTTGTTAACGTTTTTACCCCTATGACCCACCGACATATTCCTGTGCAGTGCTGTGACCTCCTTGCACAGAAGGGGGGGGGGGGACGCACGAAGCGAGCCTAAGCAGCTGGGGGATTTCTTTTAGAAAAATGATCAATCATAGGTGCAATTTGAAGCTACTTATAAAGGAAAATGTTCTAATACCAAACTGGAGTCCTAACCAAAGTATACATACAAAAAACAATTTTCCCCCCAACCCTTCGTGACCACAAAAAAAAAAAAAAAAAATGACCCCCTTAGAGGTCACGACCCCCATGCAGGTTAATAACCGTTGAACTAGAACGTATAAATATAATTATGTATATCAGAATATTATTTGAATAATCTAATCTGCTGATGCAAATGAAGTTTAAAGGTTTATGTGTAGGAAATGTTATACAGTGAGTGTCAAAAGTGGTGCAATGTTCCAGGGTTAAATAGGGCACACATTAAACTCAAACACAAGAGGTTTTAAGTAAGGTCAGGATTTCTTTAGAGTAAATTGGAAGGTTTACTGATTCCTCCAAACTATGCCATGAAACAAGACACTCTCAATGTTACCAATAGGAGATGTATTGTTTAATGACATAGTTTGGAGGAATGAAACAGACACCTTTAATGTTACCAATAGGAGATGTGTTGTTTAATGTTGTACAATTCACCAATAAGAATATCTCACCTAAATTTACCACATATTTCCAGCACATATATATATACACAGAAAATACTTTATACACCCTCTGTATACAGCAGGTGTAACCAATGTTTAGTCAACAATTATGCCAATACGCTACACTACATTTTATATTTCGATAAGTTTGATGTAAATGCATTTTGCTATATCGAGAGAGAAAAGTTTGATGTATTATATGTTTTTCTGTAACGAGTGTTCCTAAGCTGTGTGTGAGAGAGAGAGAGAGAGAGAGAGAGAGAGAGAGAGAGAGAGAGAGAGAGAGAGAGAGAGTTTTAGTTCTGACTTAAGGTGAAATTCTTTTGTTTGTGAATTGGAAGGTCTGTGATTCCTCCAAACTATGCCATGCAACAACAGATAACAATATAACAATATAACAACATTCTAACGAGTAATTAGTCATGCAACATAGTAAAGCAAAAATATACATTATGCCGAACCTGCAAGCAGGCAGATACGAGAAAGAGCAAACATGGCGGCCGATTTAATCAGCCAATCAGCGAGCAGCAAAAAATTTAGGCGTCCAGTCTCTAGTCTACCCTAGAGACCCTATATATATAGGGTCTCTAGTCTACCCGTGAAAGGGGGGTGGGAGGAGTTGGGAGTTGATTTTCAAGTGTTCGATCGTTCGCCCACGGTAATGGATTTGGCTTTCACATCTGTAATTACCCTTTTAATTTTGGAAAAAATACATATGGAAATATGTTTAACATCGTTCCCCCAGGGAACTCCCTCCAAAGGGGTGGCTACGGCAGAAGTGTCTCGAGTTCTCCCTGCTCCAACACTCCGTCCTTAGGCTACTTCGTCAAGCCCTACTCTTCCCCTCACGTTTCTCTCCTTTACATACTCTTCCACTCTGTTCTGCCATCTAACCTGCGGTCTGCCTTTCACACCAGGTGCCACAACTTAACTTCCACACACCTTTACAAACTCCTCACCTTGTATTCTCCTCACATAGCCTAACCAAACCAGTCCACATGTCCTCAATGTATTACGATTCACTCTCACAACCACTCCACAATAAAAAAGTCCACATTCAATACCAATTGCCTTCTCAATGTTCTCATTCATACCACTTTCATTACTTTCTCCATTCCACCTAGTAAGTCCACATACTCTTAACTATACCAGAAAACAGACGTCCTCTTTGGTATCAAAAGGGGATCTGTTTCTTGGCAGTTTGCAGGAATCAGAGATCTTTCTCTTAATTTGGTTGTTTTTGTTGTCTTTCCTCAGGTGGAGAACCCAAAACCACCAAACCCTTCTACTTCCATCATTCAGGTAAAGTGTGAACAAAAACTTGCATCAGTCTTACATAATTCCTTACACATAGTTAGGCTGCCGTACCATAATTATCGGTATAAAACTAATTACATTAATGTGCATCACACACTTGCATAATCTAACCATCAGATATATATCAGGTAACATAATTATATACTTAGTTATACTGTGCAACCTATCATACCTGCACAGATATGTCAGTAATTTACGTTCATCATCATACCAATTACAACAAGCACATTAGGCATACTTTCATCAATGCACTAAAATTGCTGCTAATTGAACATAACCTGACCAAATTTAACCAAGTTCTCTCTCCCTCAGAATGATACTAGATTTGTGAAATCCCAGAATGGACCAGTGACACGAAGTGTAAGTAGCCTACTGTATACCGTATTCAAGAACATCCGTGGTGTATACGGCCCTGTGTCTCGTTACATTATTAGCCCATCCTAATTATTATAAAGTGTGTACAGTACTGTATAATGTACGGTTGGCCACAAGAATTCGTACACAGGTTGTTGTTTTCGAGGGTTTAAAATATATATATATATATATATATATATATATATATATATATATATATATATATATATATATATATATAGAGAGAGAGAGAGAGAGAGAGAGAGAGAGAGAGAGAGAGAGAGAGAGAGAGAGAGAGAGAATGTAAAACTACACAATTGCAATACAATATAGTTGTTTAGCAATGTAAGACTACGTAACTGCAATACAACATTATGATGTTTGTTTATTTGTAATGTTAGACTACGTACGTACAATCCAACATTATTGTTATTATTAGGTTTGTTTCGTTATCACCTTTCATTGCAGTACTTCCAGAATAATGAACTCTTTCCATAATTATTCTGGCCAACTGCAATAGTACACACACATATATATAGGCTATATGGGCAATAGAAAGTTGATAAAGCTTAGAAGCTATAAGACCATCTAAGATAGACTGTCCTGTCGGCAGAAATGGAGTTTCTCTCTCTCTCTCTCTCTCCAATATTAAACCACCATTACTATCAAACTGCAGTTCATTGCCGACTTCATGGATGGAAGGCCTAACCCGGAGGATGTGGACGGAAAGCTCTTCGATGGTGACATGATTCTGACAAAAAAACAAAGGAGACCATTGGAGGAAAGAACGTTGTACCAATATGAAGAGAACACTCTACTGTACTTTTGGCCACCTACTCCTGAGTCCATTGATCAGTACCCTTTTGTGCCCTATGTGTTCTATCCTTCACTTGGTAAGGCTATCAATTTATTTGTAAAGGTAAACATTAATGTGACTAATTCATTGTGTAATTTGGTGTACCCAAATGTCTTAACTAGTTTGCAAATCTCCAGTATATTTTGAGGCAAATTAATTACATTGAAAGACTATATAGATGTTAAAAAAAAGCTATATACAGTACTTCGTTTGTAAAACCCTATATTTCCAAGAATAAAGGAAATTGACAAATATTGGTAGAAAGCCAGCTTAAGGTCGACCCTCGCTTTTGGAAGGAAACAAAGAGTGAGGTAAATATAATTATATCCAATTTGTTACTTTTGAAGGCTATGTCATGGCCAATGTATACCTTGGCCATGGGCTATGTTGTAGGAATAACGAAAGATGAAAGAACGTAGAATGCATTCAGGATTTTACCAGTTGAGTATTATGAAAGATGTTAACTATTGGGAATTATTTACGGTATGTATTACACATGTGCGAGATATTTATTTTCCATTGTAATATAGTTTCATATGGTCAAATTTCTGCAAATTTAACATAGGTCTTACCTCGCGCAACTCCCGGTAGTCTGTTGAGATTATGTTAAGTCCCTGTAGTCTGCCACGGTCCTGATTAGGATAGGATAGGTCAAGTAAGGTCTGCCCAATTCTAAAACAAATAAATACTAGGTAGGCCTTGTGCACGCCAAAAATTGAAAAATCCGGTTGATGGGGTATGGCCAAGACAAAATATTTGCACAATAAATGGATGTTAAAATACAATGAATCACATGAAAAACTATAGGAAAATCTGTTTTGTCTGAAAATCTCGCACGTGTAACTCGGAAAATTTTCCAAGTATTGTTAGCCACAACAATTCCTACACAAAATAGGCTATATTATGGAAATAATGGTAATTACTCTGAAAGTACTACAAAGAATGGTCCATTAAGTGGCTCGGTGATTGCAAAGCAACACACCTAATAAAGATTTTGCTTCGCGATTTCGTAGTCTTATTTTTTTTTTTTTTTTTGTAAACTCTCGAAAACAACAGCGTGAATACCAATTCTTGTGGCCAATAGTACGGTACCAGTTAACTCTTGCATGACGAAGTTGGACAGAAATGAGGGGAGTGTGTTGACAACCTTGGAGAGTGTTGTATGCTCTTCTGAGGGAAGAAAGTACTGTCAGTGAATCTCGACGTGTCCGCACAAAAACAAAAACACTTTTTACCTCAATAAAATCATGATAATAATCAAACTACAGTGTGTATTACACATAAATTTTACTTGAACACTCACCCTTTATCTATTTACTTGTTTTCTACGTGTAGGCCTACTTTGAAAAATGCTGTTCCACGTACGAAGAAGGGTAACCTAAAATTTGGTCACGGTGGATGGGTCTTCACTTGTTATATTTTATTTAAATTATTTATTTGTTTTTGTCACAGTAACTCAGAAGTTCTAAATTGGTGAAATATTTCTTCGCAATTTTTTTTCCTAAGCCTAGTTTACACATACGCGAATAAGCTCCCGACTGCATCCCGATTAACGGAAATTTTCCCTATGAAATATACTCTTCCAGACTTGTCTAATATGCGTCCCCGCATGTCACTCTAAATCCTTCTAGGAAATAAAAAAAATTCCAGTGAAATCCTGTTGTGGCAACTTGTAAAAATTTACCTAAATAAATATATAAATGAATAAATAAAAAGTGTTATAGTACAAAAATATATATATTAAACCTGCAGTGAATGTTTTGGTATCAACGAAAATGATTTAGAGTACAGTATTGTATATCAATTGCTAGGGCAATAACATACCTAAAAGGCCTAGCCATCCCCGACTGGTCGCAGGTGCATCGCCGACCATGCTCAGGGAGCCTACACCCGCGGCAACCTGCAGAAACACAGACGGCGAAAAAAGGGTAAAATCCAAATCTGCAACGATTTTCCTCGCCGCAACTTCCGATCATTCAGTGTCTTCCGTATGGCACCCTGAATAGTTCTTACATGCACATTTTGAAGCAGACTGGAATTTTGTTCTTTGAGCTCCCTGGCAGTAACAGATGCCTTGTCATCCAACTGAAGCCTGATAATGTTTAGGCTACGTTAAATTACGTTTGTTAATCTTAGTAGTCTACGCCAAGGTCTACGTTGCACCGTGTGTGTGTCTCACTGCTTCCCGAGGCCTTAAAATGATTCAACAACCGGCGATATGTAGTCACGATTACAAATAAGTATATCATTGGTTGGAGCTTTGAACAGTCCAATTCACCAACGTAGTAATTCCAATGGAGATCTTATGGTATTTTATTTACTCTATGTATTCAAAGGACACCTGAATACAAGTAAACTTATTCATTAACACCAATTTGTTTACTTATTTGGAGGTTATTTAAACCAATTTTATGACACTCAATACCTTTTATAAAATTATCATGACTTGTATACGACTTATACATTACTAATGAACCACAATGTGAATGTCAACACTTAACGCACGAAAAAAAAAAGGGAGTCAATCGTGGGAGACACTCGACACACAACCTCCTGCTAAACGAACGTATAATAAACTGAGTCTGAGACTCTGACTCTCTGAGTGACTTATAAACTTTCTTGCAGTGTTACCAAATCGTCATTAGTATTATGAAATGATGCTAGACTTGCTCTGAAAATACGCTAACTATACCCAAAATATATGCTAAATATAATATCAAATCATGCTAAAATTATGCCTACTTATTATTAGCATAAACATATTACACTGAGTGATACATCATAACAACAATGTATGTCACTTAACATACTTTAATGAAAAATGTATATAACTCTTGTATTTACTTGTATTAAATTAATGTACTGTACAGTACAACAATCTTGCAAGCCAGCAGATACGTTATCTGTCGAGGAACTTAGAAAATAATTTAGCATAGGCCTACAACCAGCTTTTACATAATACAATAATGACTCCAATTAGCCAGCATCACATAATTATTTTGATGGTAATCACATTACTACATTAGCCTATAATATATACTGTATTTATTGGTGCCATTGAGGGTATACATACATTTATTTACCCATTGCTATGATCATAAGGTTTTCCGATGGCTCAAATTTTACACACTTTGTCTGATGCCTTAATTCTTCACTTATTATTGACTATAACGCCTTTTCTTACTTTGATGGGTGCACACTTTTTCTGTTAAAAATTAGACCATCATCGCTGTCTGTGCTGTCACTACCCTTAATTAAGGCTTTAATTCCCTCTCCCTTGTGGCCATAATGTTTCTTTTACGATAATAAATATGATTGCGAAAGTAAAAAGTGTACAGAAACTGAAAGCGATGTAGCCTACACGGCACAATACGGTAATGTATTTTATTACTGCTTTTTTTCATGTTGATTAAAAAAAATAAAATAATGAAAACTGAGTTTGCAAGCAATTAAGATATATGCTAAATTTATTCCAGACAGAGCAGGATTATGCTAGAATTATGCTAAGAGATCAATTATGCTAGACACTTAAATTTGGTAACACTGCTTCCTTGATTCTTGAACACTTGCACAAGTGGTGAGTTAGGTAAGTTGCCAAGAAGTATTTTTTTTCCCTGGCAATTCCCTACACAATGACCGATATGATATCATTTTAGGAAGTTTATATATGCTCCCTCTCGTTTTGCCGGACACGTCTAATAAGTCGTCATATTTTATAGCTAAATATGAGATGATACAACTATTTATGTTGCTACGAAAGAACTTCTGTAGCCAATAAGTAGAATGATGAGAGTTGATATGATGGTGAAAGGTCTTTGATTTCACTATACAGTATAGGAGTGTTGTCAAAGTTGAATAACCCCTCGAATATAAATGAGACACAATCCATACAGAGCTATTTTAAAGTACGGTATAGATGTATGTACTATTAGCCACTAAAATTGGAACACATGATGTTATTTACGATAGTTTACAACATGTATGTACAATATGTATGACTATGTAACTGCAATACAACATTATTAAGCCATTTGTTGTATTGCAATCACCGAGTCACTTGGTACAGTAATAAGCCGCACTCCCGTGAAGGCTCTAGTGAAGGCCACACAGCGTTGTCAACTCTGGCCGAAATGGTAACTGAATCACTAATTGTAAGCTTCATTCACTGCCACCAATGAGTGCTTCGAGTTGGTGGTTCGGGATTACTATCTCGACCAGAGTTAAAAACGCTGTGTGACTCTTATTACGGGAGTTCCGCCAACTGTACATTCATGGTCAAAAGTCCTGCAACATGGTGAATAAAAGCGAGAATCTTATGATCCAATATTAGAAAGACCGACACCTATAGTTTCGGATAATTTTTGAAGCCATCTCATTGGAAGGTGTTGCAGGACTATTGACCATTACTGTACATCATTTACTGCAGTACTTTCAGAATAATAACGTCTGTTTCCAAATAGCCTGTGTAAGAATTCCTTTGGCTAACCGTACAGTAAACACATCATCGACTCCAGGCACCTAAAGCACTAATGTTCGTACACTTTCGGGCTCTTTTAGAAATCAATTGAAGCAATGAATAAAATGTGAATGAGGCCTGAAAATGGATACCCTGAACCAAGCTAATAGCAGTTGTGTGCATGAATTATTGTATTCACGAAATACTTAAGAAATCTGTGCAATACGGAAATATGAATTTATCCAAACAATATAATTATATATATGAAAAAAAATCGGGAAAATCAGCATTATTTTCTTATATATAGAACATTCTGACTCATCGTGTCTCAAAACGTAATAATAATTAGTTTGTAGGATAGAGAGAGAGAGAGAGTGGAGACTTGTGGAGTGGGTAGAGGTGTGTGTGATGGAGGGAGTATTGGGCCGGTGTTTAGTTTGGGTAGAGGCATTAGAGGGGGTATAGGGTCAATTTAGTAAGTGAGTATTTGATTGAAACAGATTAAGAGGGTTTGGGAGTAGGGGACAGGTTTGGGGGGGGGGGGTAGTGCGGGAATAGGGGGACAGGCTTGGGGGGGGGGGGGGGGGTAGAAAGCCTGCTGTACCCTATTCCTGCACCCTCCTAGCCTAGCCCCCCCCCAAGCCTGTCTCCCTACTCCCGCACATCCCAAAACCCCACCGACCCCCCCTCATTCCCCAAATGATGCAGCTCAATCTATTTACTGGAAAATTTTGTGGCTAACAAACAGAGTGACTCTATATATAAAACTTTTACACTAAGTCCCCCAATGGTGATGAAATATTATTGACCACGACTGTACAGTATATGTTCATGATTAATTATTATTATGTTTTATTATGATTAAATTTCCAGGCACCTTATCAATCAATTATTATGATCGTTATATTATATTAAGCTATCGTTCATTAATTAAAACTCTTTTATTATTAGACATATACTGTATGTGTGTGTTACTATGTGTTATTATTATTCATTTATAACTGTTTAGGTTATGGTGTAAAACAGACCCTAACAAAATCTCATCGTTATCAGACGTGTTTGGTGAAATGTGATTGTCGTAATATATAGTAATAATAGTAATAGTAATAAATTAGAACATGATGAGGGGTGACAGTCATAGTAGTAGTAGTAGTAGTAGTAGTAGTAGTAGTACCGGTAGTAGCAGTAGTAGTAGTCAGGAACATTGATGGTGTTTACAATGGCATGGTACTCTACAGTGTGTGTGTGTGTGTGTCTATGGAGTCATCGTATGGGTTACCACACCATCGTCAACACTTGAGACCCTATATAATACAATTTCCCTACATTACAACATGGTGGGGGTATATTTGTACAGTAAAAATTCTGGTAACCCAAAAGGTGTGTGTGGAAGTGTGGGAGAACTTACTGTCTTACTGATACGATATGTAGCCTCAACCCTGGTGCCTCCCCATCAAAGTGTTCAGTACTAAATAGACTGAGAGGATAATTATATAGGCAGGCAGGCAGGCTACAAGTGTAATACAACAAAGGAACATCAACAGTTCATTATGGTTAATGGGTGTATCAACTGTCAAATTATTACATTATTGCATGAGAATGAGTATTGAACATTTATGCTTAGAATAATATATATATATATATCATCTCTTTACCTCTCATTCTCTACCACTTTCCACAGGACTAGATTGTGTCAATGTAATTAAGGATTGTATAGCCCACTGGGAGGCCAACACGTGTATAACTTTCCAAGAGACCACCAACTTTGATCAACTTCTCGTCGTATTCCAGTTGGCAGATGGCTTTCACAGCTTTATCGGGCGGCAATATTTAGACAATTTTCAGACAATTCATATTGGACCATCATGCGATAAGGTGCGTGTGGTATCTTTTATTATGTCTCTTATCTCTATCCTAAAACAGCTGTTATGGAATTTTTTTTTAAGGTATGCTAAGTATTGATCAAATATTTGTTTATTCATTTTATATCTAATCTACCTTTCCCATTTATAAACTGCAATGACATATATTAAAATTTCCAACAAAAATTAAAGATAATTTAATAACAATTGACAGTAAAGAAGAACCCAACGTAAGTAAAAGACAGTCGTATAAATTATTATTAACATCGAAATTTTAGAAAACGGTATGATTATTATAAACTTGCTTTGTCCTGGGAAGAGAAGAATGATACAATGATCACTTCATATTAATGCATATTTTCTACCAGCCAAATTATAATATATAAAATTGTAACCATTTTTAACATGAACAATACTTTTGGAGCGCCTGGTGGAAGACAAGGTTTACTGTCTCGCTCACTTTATTGGAGAAAATGTACAGCCATGGCTGATAGTGCTTGATCAGGGTCCAAGAAGGATTGGTGAGCAACTGAACAGAGTTCGAACGAGTGAATTTTCCAAACCATTCTCAACGTTGAGAGAGGTTTAGAAGACTCACTTTTTCGAACTCTGTTCAGTTACTCTCCAACACTCCTTGGACCCTGGTCAAGCACTATCAGCCATGACTGTACAGTACACTGGTGATACATAATTTCTGACCAGAGTGTGAGCAGCAGAAAGCTTCGAATCGCCTGGTATTTCTCATTTCCCCACCCAGTGACCCAGTACATGTATAGAGGCTGAGTTCGCATGCAGAGTATGTGTGTGTGGTGCCTGCCGTTCGTCTCTGGTCAGGGATTATATATCACGAGTGTACAGTAAAGTCAGCGAGAATTACTGACTCGAGGAGAACAGCCGAGGTACTGTTTGTTATCCGTTATACTGACCCCTGGCTTTTGTTGAAGAGTCAGCAGAAGACATATAATTATTAGTTATCCATTAGACTGACTCTGACTTTGCTGAGGATGTAGAGTCAGCAAGAATTACTAACTGTAGAACAGAGGACGTAGATATATCCCTTGGACTGACCCTGACTTTTGTTGCTGAACACCACACTTCTCTATGTCCACAAACATAGATCACCCCTTTAAATATTATGTACTACGGATCCTCTTTCACCCACTTCACCCATCAACTCTGATCTATTCTGGGTTATAAAAAATTCAATCATGTAGATTAAAATAGAGATGCTCTTGTTGGGGATTTGGAGGACTACTGAATTCTTGTAACTATACCAGAAAACAGACGACCTCAGTGATATTGACAGGTTAACAGGGGATCATCAGTTTTGTGCCACAGTTTGGAGGAATCAGAGACCTTTCAATTCAGCAACAAGAAAATCTCCTCTTAACACTATTAATTTTCATCTCCTCAGTTAAGTATCCTTCGAATGATCGGAGTAACACTACTCTACGGTTTTGAAGACAATCGTCCTGACCGTGACAACTACATCCACATCAACACGGAAAACATTATTAATGACCAGCAATCACGATTTGATATTGAGGATCGGTTGATTGTCCCTGTTGAATACGACTACACTTCACTTTTTCATGACTCTTTTAGGGTAGGTGTCATAAAATTAATGTGTGTGTGTGTGTTCAGTAATTAATATTTCTTTATATAAGCTCGTATTGACCTGCCGTCATTTTCTATATTACATATAATTGAATATGCCAATTCTTTATGTCACCATGGTTGTTTAATGTGTATTATATCCATATATACACATGATGTGATGAAAGAGAGCAATGGAAAGAATAGTGGAAAAAATCCAGGTATGAGTAAAATTATCAGTTTCGAACCTGATATTTGCAGATCTTGTCTTGTTGTTAACTAAACCAAATAAGTAAAACATGATAGTTTATGTTATTGTATTTGTCTGTGTCTCTGTTTCATCTGTACAGTTTGGTAACAAGAATGGACTACCGACCATCTCTACCCTAGACCCACTTGACAACTATCTTCTTAAAGCTCAAAATAGACTAACTTTCAGGGATATGCTTCTGGGTAACAGCATGTACAACTGCACCCGTGAGTTGTTGACATATAAGTCATCATTACAATATGAATGAAAGATAGAGATATATTGGAGTATTAAATATTGTGCTCTTTTTTTACACAATATTTATTTATTAACTAAAATATCTTCTCGGGCAGGCGGCATGTGACCCTTGCTGTATTTGGCCTTACTGAGGACATTTCCAAACTACAGCACTGTGATAGCCACATTAATATGAATATATCACTTGTAAAATCACTGTCCATTAAACCAAGCCGACGACAAAAGCAGGCACAGGTTGTTATTGTAATACATGTATAGTTCATGGTCACAGTAAGGATACAACGAAACAGGAAGAGTGTAAAGAAGAGTTATCGGTTCAATGAATGCCGGGAATGCCCCCACGATAGCATATGGATTGAGTGAGGTGTGTGTTGTGAGAGTGAGTGATGGTAGTGACTGTGTTGAGAGTGAGTTATGGTGTCTGTGTTGTGAGTGATTGAAGGTGATTGTTGACTAATTGAAGAATAAATGCCATAGATGAATAAGTACTGTACGTGTATGTGTTTCTTTTCCCTCAAACATGTGATAGACATGGGTTTGATTGATTGATTGATTGATTGATTTTAGGCGCCACAACAGCGAGGTCATATGGCGCACGAGGAAGAAAGATATTGAAAGGTGGGACAATAAGCATAAAAGGTAACAGTTATATATATAAAAAAAAGGACAGATGGAGAAGTGAAAGCCCCTTATAGTGTCCTTCTACGATAATCAGGGATACAGAGGAGGAGGTATTCATACATTCTAGCTCCATGTATTCATAGCCCCCATACCTACCCCAGGGGGATGATAGACAAGGGATAATCTCAGTCATGGACTATATATAAATAAAAGCCTTGAACATGCTAAATGGTGTTGAGCTGTTTGAAGAATCTAGGGGGGTACAATTGCCAGCACTTATAACTGGTACACGAAGAGGATTAACAGCTCTGAATGTACCAGTTATATATAGAAGTGCCGGCAACTGTACATCATTATTATCAAGTGTATTCAAGGCACAAGTGACTGGTAACTTTTCCTTTAAATCTCTGCCTATATGTGGACGTCCTGAGGTATGTACCGTAAAAAAAAAAAAAAAAAAAAAAAAAAAAAAAAAAAAAATGTGGCTATGAATGTGGAGGCATAGATGGCGCTATGTGGTTATAACATGCTTACTAAATTCATTCTTCAAACATTTCCTATCCTTTCTTAATTATTATCACATTTTGAGTGGTTAAATTATATAGTATTATATTTATCCAATTAATCTTGAGTCATATCAGGTTTCCCAGATGTTATTTAAATATCCTTATATCCTTCCAGTTCAATCAGTCAATCAACCAGGCAATTAACCAACCAATTAACCAACCCATTCACTAATAAAATAATTAACTGACCAACAAACCAACCAGACTAAGGCAACCACCAACAAGCCAATTTGGTATAAACAACAAACAACCTATACCAATTATCCAACCATTTAAGCAACCAACGAAACAATTACCTAAAGGAACAACCAACTAACCAATTAGTCAACCGATGAGTCGGGAACAATATACCTGAACGCCTAACTCACCCACCAAATAATCAATGTGTGTGTGTGTGTGTGTCAACCGACGAAACGTAAACGATTACCTGAACACCTAACCCACCCACCAAATAATCAATGTGTGTGTGTGTGTGTGTATTTTAAGGCAAGTGGGAGGAACAATGTGACACTACCAGCACCACCTGCCTGAACGATGGGTACACGGGTGCAAATTGCAGCTGCGTTTGTCCTCCAAACTTCAGTGGGGACAACTGCGAGAACCAGATCAGGGAAAGCTACTATGGTCAGTGTAGGAGATGGGTTGGAGTATACGGTTGGCCACATGAATACTTACACAGACTATATGGAAAGAGAGGGCATTCATTATTCTGGAAGTACTGTAATGAATGTGTGTGTGTGTGTGTGTGTGTGTGTGTGTGTATTAAGTGACTCAGTGATTGTAAAACAACAAACAAACCTATTAATAATGTTGCACTGCAGTTACAGTCTTATATTTTTTATATGTTGTAAATCCTTGAAAACAAAAGTGTGTGAACGAAATCTTGTGGCCAATAACACAATTTTCTGAGTGACATTTGCTGGATAATTCCAAGGGGAATCTTGACCTGTAAATGAACCAGATACTTGTACAGTTGGCTCCACTCCCGCGTTTCTCCCCTGTCGTTACCAATGTTGGGCCAGTCAGAAATTCGAATCTCTATCCACAAGTTAAACAATTCGAAACATTCATATCGTTAGAGTGAAAGATATGAATGGTTCGAATATTTTAACTTGTGAATCGGGACTCGAATTTCTGACTGGCCCATCATTGGCAACGCTAGGGGAGAAACGCGGGAGTGGAGCCAACTGTATGTATGTCTGGTACAGTCGTGGTCAGTAATAATCATCCACATACATTGAGATAATTCCTATAAACGTTTGACTGCTTCCCTCCGTTTGTTAGATGAAAAACTTTCCAAGAAATAGATTAAGTACCATCTTCTGATTTACTACAAACATATAATCACTAATTTAAAACAATAACACCATATGAAAACGTGTAAACCTAGCTTAGTCAATAATATGTTTAAGTTTTCCATGTGTATTGAAACTTATGTCCACGACGGTACATTCATGACCCCAAATAAGTATCCAGGCTTGTTCCCACACAGTAATAATTGGCTTGTGAGTGTTGAGGCAAAAATGACTGATGGTGGGAAGTGGCTCATTGATCTGTAAAAAACACTCAAAACTTCAACAACACATGTTTTGAGTTGAAACTGTACAGGAATTCGTACACCCAGTGTTACTTTTGAAGGTTTACAACTTATAGAAAATGTAAGAGTATGTAACTGCAATACAACATTATGATTAGGTTTGTTGTTTTTAACTTGTTTTGCAATCACCGAGTCACTTAGTACGCCATTCATTGCAGTACTCCAATATAATAACCTCTCTTTACATATAGCCTGTGTAAAAATTCCTGTGACCAACTGTACTTACAAATCATGTCGCAAAACGGCGTCCTACTTTATAGATTCTTTGTGATATAGTATGAAGGAATCAGGGGCATCCATTTTGCCAACAATCTTAAGCCTTCCTTCTTTAATAATTTATTATAAATAATTAAGTTTATTATCGAGCCAAAAGTCAAAACATAATGAATGCTACATCATTCTGTACCTAAATAAATACCTGTACTCTATTAATTTCTCCACCTACTATATTTATGTATATCTATATATATGATCCACAGCACCACCTACTGATGGATGCACGCAAAGAGTGACAACGGAAAAGAACCTGTTTGCTCCCAACATGAGTGCTAATGGTGAGTAAAGGTTCCATCACTAAATTATAATGTTTCCTTCATCCTCCTTTGTTTCTTTGATTCGTAGGTATGCTCTAACCCTCAGAAATTAGGTTAGATTATGAGGGAAGATTTACTTTGGCCCATACATGGAGGAACGTGCTATCCATCCATCCATTCATCTTCATCTCAAACTATAACTTAGGCTCCATCAAACCTATCCCCTGGGGTAGGTAAGGGGGCTACGAATACCTCCCCAATATCTCTGCTTGTCGTAAAAGAACACTAAAAGAGCTTTCACTTCTCCAACTGTCCGTTTTTTCCTGTTCCCATTTGTGCTTACTGTCCCACCTCTCAATCAACTTCTTCCTCTGGCTCCATATGACCTCGCTGTTGTGGCACCTAATATCAATTAATCAATCCATCAAACATATTATGTCCAGGCATCTTGAACAAAATTGGGCTTGACACTTGAGCTCTCACACGATTTTTAGAGGAACTGGTTTGATGACAATAAGTTTCCAGCCAGAAGTAAGAGTTTGTTGACAGAGAGGCATAAACGTTTGCCTTGGCAGTGAATCAGCATAGAAACATGTTGTTTAATAAGGACCCTGTGATCATGTAGGAAAAGTAGAGTTTTTTATTCCATTTGACCATGTCACGGAACCTGACTTTTCTGTATAGGAATAGGTGGTGATTCGTGGGAATATTTGAAGGCCTCATTCATATTCAATTTTCTGAACATTTCCGAAGGTATGTACAATACTTAATTTGTAAGTCAAAGCCAGATAGTAAAAAAATCAAAAGAATCAAATTTGGGAGCACAGGAGTAGGTGAAGTTGTTGTGTATGTAAATACACAATAATAATAATAATAATAATAATAATAATAATAATAATAATAAATTGACAGTGAGTGATGGACTGCAGTGCGCTATAGAGATTATAGCGCCACAAGGGTTGAAGCCTAGCCTCACTTTCCACACCTTCAATCTACAACCAAGGACAACTTGCACTGAAGGGGACTGTTGCTATGATGAGAATCTACAGTTCAGAGAAAACTATCCTGAGAGTAGTACAGCGTAAGTCAACTCCCTCGCTGCCTGCCTACTGTGTCTAATTGATAGTGTAAATACCTGTCATTCCTCCGGAGCATGTCGTAAAATGAGTTAGGCTAAAGGGGTAGTATACTTTTGGTACAGTTGCCTCAAGGTATTCCTTTACCCTCTCTATTGTGTCTGGAGTAGATGAATGAGATCAAGCTCCCTGTTGAATCATATTTATGGGTAACACAATGCTTTACTGTTTCTGAATGTGATCCGAACATGTCCAGTGATGTCACATGCACTTCACAGCCACCGCAGGGGGTAAAGAAATACCTTGAGGCAACTGTACCTACATGAGATTGCCTTGATTCCTCCAAAATATGCTAGGAAACAGGACCAAGGTATCAAAAATAATGGTGGCCAGTTGCTTAAAATAGTTTGGAGGAATCCGTTGTTCCAGATTTACCAATATTGCACTTTACAATTGAATACAAGATAAATAATGCTGTTTGTATAAACATATTCACCACCATTCCAAGTTAAGCCAATCACGTTCCACCTTACATTGGCTTTGGGTTCCCAGTGCTTCATTCGTAAATATACCAGGGCATATACTATAAAGAACTGCCAGCTGTTGCCATAATATAGCAGCCATATACAGCCAAATTTTTCTTGTACTTACTGCTTGCTCAACTACATGTAACTCTTGTCCCAAATATTTACACAATGACGTTCACATAAGTAGGTGCAAGTTACCAACCTAACCCTTGTATAGTGCTGTATAGTGCAAATATAGTGCAGGTTATCAACCTAACCCTTGTATATAATCGCTGAAATATACTTATAAACTATATCTAACATTATAATATTGAAAAGGAAATGAGTACATTTTGTCCAGAGGACAAAACAAAAATAGAATTATCACATGTCCAGTTTATGACACACATGACGACACAATAACCACATTCTTGGTCAGCCTAACAAGTGCATATTTCCAGGTACTGCGGCACTGATATATCGTCTGGAAATGAATTCACTTTCGACAGTCAACGAGTTGTAATATATTACTTCCGGGACAGCAATGTTACCACCTGTGGCTGGTCGGCAGATCTCACCTTTGTCAGTGATCCCAACTGTATTCCAACCGAGGGTGGCTGCACTCTCCAGTTCAATGACATTTCCACCTACAACTGGAAATCACCGGGTTTCGATGGCACCACAGAATATCCGATATGTAGTATCTGTACTCAGGATATGACTGGGGTGAGTGTATCTCTGTTGCTTCACAGATTATAATAGACTTTGATACTCTCACAGTACAAAAACACAACAAGCAGTAGTGAAACAAATAACCAGCCAGGGTTACAGAGAGATAGTAAACTTTTAAGGAAAAGACGAACCGTAGTTGTATATAACCTATTTTTGTTGCATGAAAGAAAGAATAATCTTCCAACTTTATTGGGATCTGTTCAACACTATAAAGAGACATTGAATAATCTGTAACCAACATGACAACAATGCCCTCATCCACTTATATAGACAATGCCTCATCCACCTAACCATCCAACCAATCACTCACTCGTCTACTCAACACCATCAACCATTTCAGGGGTGATTCTCTTTTTTAGTAAATTGGAAGGCTACTGATTCCTCCAAACTATACCATGGAACAGACGACCTTAATATTACTAATAGGGTTTTTTATTGGTAGCATAGTTTGGAGGAATCAGAGACCTTCCAATTCACCAACAAAAGAATCTCCCCTTAACCATCCAACCATTAACAAACTCGTTCACTCAAGCAGATCATACTCTCCACCACTTTACCAACCAACTAACTAATCCTTCCAGATGCCCAACACGATGCTGTACCTTACCTCAGAATCTTTCAACGTGGGAACCCCGCCTGTTGATGGAGAGTGTACCGACGACTACATACAAATCAATCACCTTTACGGCAGGAGCGAGAAGTTAGTTGCTTGCTTTATTTAGCAGGTTTTCAACTTATATACGTTATACAGTATATAATTATATCATCATATTGTGGATAACGCAATGTATATTTTATATGTATTTATTTACTCATGTACTGTTTATGTATGTTATATGATATTATCTAATATATTTATCTATTTACTAGCAGCGATACCCGACGTTGTCCGGGTGAAGATCCTACATGTGGTTTTGTCAATAAATTTTCTCTAATTATTTTTATGCGAACTTATTAGGAGGGTGGGAGGAGTCCATTATCCGGTGTGGTTGCTGGTCCCCCAGAGAAAACATGCCAGCTTTAGAACCACAAAAGTTATCCATGACGCAACTACAGCAGAAGGTGGCATTGTAACAGCCACGATTAAATAGCAAGGCCCGAGTGGCGAATTGAGCTGGAGGGATACTGGTATTGAACCCCCTCCCCCTCCCCATTGATAATTCTAAACTTTTTTTCACTGTCCTTAGACTTACAGTAGTATTAAATTTAGGTGTTCAACATTATATGATTTGAATTCATTCCTAAACTGGGCATGCAAGCCAGGCCTGCCTGCATCCTTGATGCTTGAGACCATGGAGTCCATGTTGAAAAAGCCATAAATCTTTGGTTATTTTAAGCTGATAATTCAAGAAACACATATCCATCAAAACTAAAATTAGACTGAGGACATTCCCGGGATAATGTATGTGTGTATGTATGTTTGAAAGAGAGAGAGATGGTAACACTGCAACTCAGGCTCAGATAGCCAGCTCGAGCTCTGATTGGCTCTAATTTTTCCTATGAAATATACTCTTCCAGACTTGACTAATATGCTCCCGGGACTACACCGGTCAGAATGGTATATAATTTGTCAACAACAAAATTAAAAAAATATTGTACTGGGGATTCGAACCTGGGACTTTCGGTTAAGGCCAAATAACAGCCTTCGGCTTGGGCTTCAGGGGTTCGATCCCCCCCCCAGGTCGTTTAAAAAAAATTGTAGGCCGAGGACACTTCTCAGGCTTCACCGATCAAAATGACGTATAACTTTTTACTCTAGGTCAAACGATGCGGCCGTGCACAACAGCTAAACAAACACACACACACATACAGACGGAGTGCTTTATATATATATATATAGTTATAAATATAACATTAAATAGATTTTTCTCTTTCTTTCAGATAAATTAATATCCATAACACAAGACTTTCATGTTACATCTGCCTCTTCTCTACTTTCCAGATTCTGTGGCAGTGAGCCTATTTATTTCACATCCCCATCTAGTTCATTCTCTCTGGAATTCCATTCGAATTATATCACCCCGGCAACTGGGTTTGATATAACCATGACCATGGCCTCGTATTGTGCCAGCGACTGCCATCAAGTAAACATATTGTTATTGTTTGTACAAAGTAGATAAGAACAAAATTACTCGTGTAGATTATCTGGAAGTAATTGTCTCACTGTTTGATAAGTTAATATAAACTACTTTTTGATAAAGTTTGGATATTTATTTCAAATATTTTATATATGAAGAATGACAGATAATACTATACATTAATCTGAGGGTATAATGTTTCAGGAAATATTTCATTAATGAAGAATGAATAGCTTGGCTAATACTATACATTAATCTGAGGGTATAATGTTTCAGGACATCCAACTGATGTCTGGAGAAACATACACTATAGAAACTCCTGATTACCAAAGAAAGATATTTACGAACCTAAACTGCGAGTACAACTTTATCGTAAGTAATAATTACTGTACTTCCAAGGAATAATTATATACATTAATTAAATGTAATGCAACATTATCGTAAGTAATAATTTCAGTACTGTACTTACAAGGAATAATTAATACATTATTGAAATGTAGATATTTATTTAATTAAATTGATAGATATACCTATGCATTTGATAAGCAGATGAATGTAACTGCAATACAACATTTGTATTAGGTTTGTAGTTTTGTACTAACATCGAGTCACTTGGTAGACCAATTATTGCAGTTCTTACAGAATAATAACTTCTCTATCTATATAACATGTGTATGAATTCCTGTGGCTAACCATACCTTGAGAATGAGGAGAGGCAGTCACTGGGTACTTAGTTAAAGACATCCAGATATAGTTGGCACAAATCAGGTTACTGGGGATGAGAAAAGTTCTACAGGATTATATACACTTGAAGATAATGTGATATGTTAAAATATACAATAACTTAACAAAAGGGATATGGAACTCTGGGATAGAGTGAGGTGGAATCAGTATTCTTCCAATTCACCGACAAAAGAATCTCGTCTTCATTAAACCCTCTGACTCTTTCGGTCTACCTGAGCAGAAACCTCTTCTAATAAGTTGTAGGAGAGAAAGAGAGACAACCAAAACATTGTTCCTCTACACTCCCTTACTCGTACATACATTAGACAACAACTAATAAGTGTTATTTCCAAGGATATTTTATGTTTAGGAAGTAGTACAGTGTTGGTAAATCTGGAGAAAAACGATGCCTCAAAACTATTCCAAGCAAAAACAGGACACCAATATGTTGTTTTGTTCATCTGGTCCTATGTTCTGGCATACTGTACTGTGGAGGAATGAATATACTCCAGTGTAACAAAAGTATCCTATCCACCTTAAGGGGTGCGGGAATAGGGGGACAAGCTTGGGGGGGTTAAGGGGGTCGGGGGGATGCGGGAGTAAGAGGAAACAGGCTTGGGGGAGGGGGGGTTAGGGGGGTGCGGGTAATAGGGGACAGGCTTAATTTCTACCCCCCAAGCCTGTCCCCCTATTCCTGCACCCCCACCCCCCACCCCAAAGCCTGTCCCCTACTCCCGCACCCCCTTAATTAAACGATCACAACTAATAATGCAAGATGAGGCGTCTCCCTTTTAAATACAACTGACCGATGCTTGACTTTGTAAACATTCACCACTCGTATAATTAATATATCATTCGCCAAGCTTCTCAGCATCGACACCATTTTTCTCTCCAACTCCTCAATGCAAAAGTTAATCGGTGCTCTCAGTCATCTGTCTTTTCCCTGATTACTTATTGTAGTACATGACATGATTTTGGACCACTTGATTTATTTCTCGTGTATAGGGACATTAAACTAGTGGGCTCATTAAGGGGAGATTCTTTTGTTGTTGAATTGGAAGGTCTCTGATATCTACATTAAACTATACCATGAAACAGATTCCCTTTTGGTACTATTGAGGGCGTCCGTGTTGTGGCATAGTTAGGAGAAATCAGTAGTCTTCCAATTTGCCAATAAGGGAAACTCCTGGACCTTAAGGGGATAATAAATACACTTTTGATATATTGAAGCGCTCTTGATTCCTCCAAAGTATGCCAGGAAACAGGACCAAATGAACAAAAATAATGGTGGCCTGTTGCTGGGAATAGTTTGGAGGAATCAGTTGCACCAGATTTACCAACACTACTGTCCCCTTCACCTTTTTCAATATATACATTTCATTTATGCAGGCTCCCGAGGGAAAACAAATCGAGATCAAGAAACTGATAACCAAGGTGAAGGCCAACACAGAATGCACCAGTAACTTCCTCCTTGTGAATGGTGATGGAGACAGAAGGTACCCGATGGACACTAGCACCATCATCTGTGACTACGACACCAGAATAGACCATCTCACCACCAACACCAACAACCTCTTAGTGGCTTACCAGAAGACGGGCCTAGACTCCAAGGGCTTCAAAATGGTCATCATGGCTACATAGAGGATGCAAGGATGAAGAAGGAAACGTAATGATGATGTTGGAAATAATGATGATGAAATAGACATGGATTACTTTAGCTATTAACCTTTAAAATCTTTATAATCTTTAAAATATAATAAATTTCTTTTTAACTCCTTCACTTCAGATGTTCTTAAATGAACAGATTTAAAAATTGTATGATGTTAACCAATAATAAATACATATATACAGTATTATCATACCTGGAAGCGTACTGGTAGTGAAGTGATTAGTATTTATTTAATGTAACAATTATATAATCATCAAGTATCAGATATATTACTTTAATTATAGAAGTTTAAAAGTCTGAATGTTTTCTTTATCCTGTATCCTAAAATGAGTAGTCTGTGATTATTTGTATCCAGGAACTTTGATAAGATTATAACATCAAGGAGTACAGTACTTCGGGAGGAATGGAATCTGCTGAGGCAGTTGCTTGCTGGGATAGGTCTCTCGGCCATATTCCTAGACATTCGCAAATGCGATGACCAGGATGTAAATACCATGGCCAAGGAATGGTAAATATTCGAAGAGGTGTTGGTAACGAGTAGGATAGCAGCAGTGGTACCAATATATGGGAAACGAGATGAAAAGAGTGAATGAAGTGTAATATACCGTATTATTAGAGTTATCTTGATATTTTCAACACTAAATATAAAAGTACGCGGCATCATTTTCTTTCTATAGTAGCCATAAACGTAGTTAGATGTAAAATAAATAATAAGACAATGGAATCACCGATGGCCAAACTGTTTTATACGCTAAGAAAGCAGTCATCGTTACAAACAGTAATGTAAATAGAGTGGAATTATCTTTATCCTGTACTGCTTTACTCTCTAATTGTCAACATGAGTGGATTGTACTGAAGATATAGTAAATATTAAATGCAACACATCCAGTATCAAATCCAACACATCCATTATTTGATCACGTATCACTAAAAAAGGGATATTTGTAGCACTGCCGTATGTAAACAAAACAACATGGTCCCCACGTTGTATTGTAGTCCATTCTCCAACAGTGCTCTCATTCTTAAGGTTATTACCGTAATTTGGGGCCATTTAAAGTAAAGTTTTGACAATTGAAGGTATTTTTTATAGATTCTTCCGTTATTTCATGGGTCTTCGTAAAAGAAAAATGCATTGCTGTCTAAAACTATCATAACTACATAAATCTATCGTGTGTCAAGGGTTAAAAAATGTTAAAATGATCGTCTAGTTCAGGATTTAAGGTATTTTCAACCCACTTTTTATGGTAATAACCCAAATACTTCATGAGAAGACAGAGAAGTTGAGAACCCTCCTATCCAATTTCCAGTCGACTCCACATTGCTCTCCATACTTTGCTGTACTACAGACAACATGGAAAGATCTTCACCTCTATCCGAGACGCAAAGAAGGGCTTTGTTGAGCCTCATTAAGGAGATGGACAGCATAGTCAATGACAAATCGACTTCGCCTCCGATAGTAGAGTCAAAGAAGAAGACGTGGGAAGAAATTAGTGTAAAATTCAATGCACTATACCCAGACAATCCACCCAGGTCCACCAAACAACTGAAGAGGAGCTACGACCACGTGAAAAGAAAGTGAGTAATATTTGGTAGAATATATAGTTAAGCTGGTAAATTACGCGCAACCGCTCTTCTAAAACTAGGTAATGATTTTAATACATAATAATGTCCTGTTCATGACCTTTTCAATGGTACAAATATAAATGGGGGGTCGAAACGTGAGTTATGCGTACCTTTATTATGGGAGGCTCTGGTCCTAATAGGAGTCGTCGCTCGGTGCTATCCGCCATGTTTGTTTACATTTCGGACTTATAGAACATGAGCGGATGCGCTCTGTTCCAATTTTTTATATATATTTTTTCCTTGATCACTTTATATAGCTGTTTTATAGCATTTAGAGTCGTTTTTAGATTAGGGAAATCACTTGTTATGCCCAATCCCTTACCCAACAATCTTGGGGGAGGCGTTGGCAACCGGGGGTTTTGGGTGCGGGAAAAACGCGTAATCCGAGCCAACTTTTAAAAATTAACCTGACCTGACCTGACCTGACCTAACCTAACCTAGACTAGGGCAGACTACCGGGACCTAACCGGGGCAGACTACCGGGACCTAACCTTTACATTTGATAATGTACGGGAAGAAACATGGCTGGGCTTCTAAACAGTGATCTCATTAGCTAGTCATTTATATTTGTACCATTGAAAAGGTCATCAACAGGACATTATTATGTATTAAAATTATTATTGGTTTCATCACAATATAAAATTTCATGTATGCACCACGCGCTCATGTTCTATAAGTCCGAAATGTAAACAAACATGGCGGATAGCACCGAGTGACGACTCCTATTAGGACCAGAGCCTCCCATAATAAAGGTACGCATAACTCACATTTCGACCCCCCATTTATATTTGTACCATTGAAAAGGTCATGAACAGGACATTATTATGTATTAAAATCATTACCTAGTTTTAGAAGAGCGGTTGCTCGTATACAACCGTTAAGCTTTATAAGGTACTTCATTGTAATAAATATAGGTATTTTATTCTAAGTATTTTCAAGGGTCACACTCCTGTACTGTGGTATAAATTTAAGAGTAGGTTAGGCTCACTAGTACGGGATATATATATACCTAAATATGGTTGGGATATTGCTAATTATTCTTGATTGCATTACATACTTGTCTTCCTTCAGGGTGAAAGAAGAAAGGAAGTTCAAGAAGAAAATTAAAGTAACTGGTGGTGGTTGTCCTCCAACTCCTCCAAATGCACCAGAGGAGATTGCCCTGGTCGCATCAATGATGACCGTTGATTTGGCCATGGGCGATGATGTCTTTGAAACGTTTACTTTGGAACCAGTACACAAAAGCAGTGCTGCTGATGTGTATGAACTACGAAAAGAAGGTAAGTTCAGTGTGATATACTTTCAATTCCAAGTGTGTGTGGCCTCACTAGTAAAGAACATGTCACTCATTACTCTCGGCACCAACTGAGTTTCATATAAAATATTTAATTAAACATGAGTAACACAACATTAGAAAATTAAAAACTTACGAGGGATTTGTTAAACAGTTGGGCAAGCTCATCCCTAGGTTCAGATCTTGCAATTATTCAACCAGATCTGTATTTATTTTTTCAATTTTACAATCTGCTAAACATAATTATATGTAAAGGTAGTGTACATTATAAACAATATTTCATAAATGATATGGCCATGATCTTATTTAAATTTAATATTTTGATGTGGAAGGAACATTGAACATTATTTATGAAAGTCAGCAATTGCATTGTTGGTTCCTTTAACATTTTATTTCATTGCAGATGTAGATGATCCTGGTGTTCCCGGCGTATCTGGGAATTCCTACGGTAACCCGGCCTATCCAACTCATCCTTCCGAGTCCCTTGATCCTGTCCCACTCCCAGTTGCCTCAGCTTCCACCTCATCATCATCATCCTCTCCCACCCCAAGATCACCTGCAATCATCACAGCCACACCACATCATCCACTTAACCCCTCCACTCCCTCTCTAGGGTCCGTGACCAAAAACTGTCCACATAGTAAAAATAGGTATTCTGCCAAGGACGATGCATATTTACAGTGTCGCACCAGGCAAGAAGAATACCATAGATTAAAAATAGCTCAAATGCAAGAAATGCATGCACGTGAAATTGAGTACATGAACCAAAAAATTTCTTTTATAACTAGTGTACACAGTAAGGTCACCGAGGTTCTTGCATCAGCTAAAAGGGCTTTTGATGCAATGGGCCCTTTGGATGATGTTTAGGCTCTTAATATTTTATTATTATTTATATTTATAATTTTAGTGAGCATTTTTACTGAATTTTTATATTTTTATATTTATACAATTTAAATTAAGAACAGTATATAATTTTATATTCTTTTATGTATTAACTTTTTCCATGTAGTTGCCAAGATATTCTAGCCAAAAAACATTAGTGAGAATATTTATTGACTATTTATTAAGCTCAGATTTTTGCCATAATTCATTTTATATTTATACAATTTAAAGTAAGAACAGTATATAATTTTATATTCTTTTATGTATGATGTAAAGTATTAATCTAATATATTTAACTTTTTCCATATAGTTGCCAAGATATTCTAGCCAAAGATAACAACAACTATGATGAGCATGTCTCTGAAATGTATTAACTTTTTTTCATGGAGTCAGCTGGAAGTTGCCAGTGGCAACATACCTCAGAGTAACCAGCAGTTGAAGTTCAGGTGAAATTTGGAGACCTGTAGAGGAAATAAATCACAAACCTCACTAACACTGTAAAATAGATGGATACCAAACTACTGTACTAAGCATACTAAATACTGTGTTCCATTACTGTACTACAAGATAGGCTCTGTATAGTACTCTTTTTTTTTTCTATTTGGAACGAATAGGTAAAAACATAGCTAGAGGTGTTCAGTTTTGTTCTGAAAAGCCTTATAGGTGCTCATGTGTAAACCATATTCCCCTAAAAGCATCTATAAATTATATACCTTAATTCAGATTATTTCCTTTCCCTTTATATACACTCAAAATCACGCTTTTCGGCCAGTTACTACCTAAGGAACATTCATATGATAATAATATTCAACAGGTCAGTGACTAATGTCACTCCCACATCACCATGTTTAACATTACAGTCACCACCCCAGATAAACCTTCATAGGTTGCACACAATCAAATTTTATTCACTAAAATTATATCTACCTCGTCTGTTATTGGAAGTTGGTAGCTGCTCCTGTATTTTCTCCAGAAGATCTTGGACACAAACTTTGGAAAGCCTGTACCTCTCCAGGAATTCTTTGTCAGAGTACAGGGCAAACCGATCTGTTCTCTCAACAAACCTGTGTGTCCGCCTTCCATTCACCTCTTCCCATTCCGCTATCTCCTCCAGTTCATATTTGTGGTGGTGATAATCAGCCATGCTGCAAAATGGGAATAAAGGATAATTTTGGTAATAATCTTCCCCATATGATGTTAATTTAGATATTAGGTTAGGTCTGCATAATTCTATAACAAAAATCTTCCCAGCTATTAGAATGTAATGAACCTTTATAAGTCCTGAATATGTTAGGTCAGGTCAAGTAACTTTAAATAAAGTTATCTCCTCACAATATTATTGTCAGCAATAAATGGAACAAGTAAAAATATGCATGAAAAAGTACCAAAAGTAGGAAAAATAATTTCTGTGGCTCATCTGAAATATTACCCAACTTCCCTAAACTTTCAAGCCCTGCTCTCTTTAATTAGTGCATTCAGCCTCTTTCAAGGAAATAAAACCTGGTCAAAATGTACTGTTGGCCATTCAAATCGACAAATAACAATGGAATGTGCTTATACCAAACTCTCTTACCCCATGTCATATTTATGGCACTAGGAATAATTATTGGGCTTTTAGATGGGAGCATTTGAGGGAAATATAAATGGCCGATTTGGAGGTTAACACAAGACTCGCGCATACACTCAGCTGGACATCAATTTAATATGCCAAAAATCAGGATTTTCGTAAATGAGATATTTCATAAGTTCACGACTAACGTACAGGTAGCAAATCACAGTAAATTTACTTCTGCAAGCTAATAACACGTAAATAAATATATTAAACATTCATACTAACCTTCTAAGTAGACGTAAAGTCGATGATAAATTCCGAATTGTAGTTGCGTGGCTGTTGTGCTAAAGCTGTACGGACAAGCTCTACTCCCATTTTTGGAGGTAAAACAACAACTTCAAAACGGTCAAAACAAAGTGGCTTTTTGGCAGGACGAAGAGTTGTTTTGTAATGTACAATATTTTCTACATGTTTTCTTAAAATAACTTTCATATCTACACCAAAATAATTTGTTTCTTATGACATGTGTGTATTGCAGTCTCCAATAATGTGTTTAATAGTATGGGGTGCTGTGTTACATCCTGGACAGGTATCCACAATGGCTCCATCCAGCCTCTTGTTGTGTGATGCACCTTGGCCGTCCTCTTTGGGGTCTGTCTGGCCTCCAAGTTCCTCTTCCGCTATGTCTCTTCACCCACCGCTTAACTATAGGCTTGGAAATCCCAAGTTCCCTCGCTATCTGTGCGTTGGTGTAGTGCAGGTGTTGCAGCGAGACAATGGAGTCATGAGTTGCTTCACAAATCATCCTGGAGCTGTTGCTGTAGGCCTCCACTGACATTCTCCACTTGATATTTACGCAGCTTTTTTACGAGCCTAAATATAATTATTGCCACGACAGATGTACAGTACTGGCATTCTTTAAATTTATAAGATATTTTTATTTTCTTATCATTATTGTATGATACTTAAAAAAGTTTATTGTAATTTTAACTACCTGGTAAACATAAATAATGAAGTAAATATACAGTTGCTGACTGTAACAGTTGTGGTCAATAATAATCATCCACATTCAGGTTACTCTTGTAAACGTTTGACGGCTTCCCACTCTTTGTTTGCTGGTAAACTTTCCAATAAATAGTTTAATGACTATCTTTAATTCAATACAAGCAGTGATTCACTATTCAAAGCAATAACATCATATGAGAACATGAAAACATTAGACAGCAATTTTTTTGGAGATACTTATATTATAGAGTAGATGATTATTATAGCCTGCGACTGTACATTACAGTATTAATTCCAATTTATCAACAGGTCACGGCAATTTTCCAGTAATGGACAAGGTTAATCCCCTTTAAGTCTGCTAAATCAAGGGTTGAGTGTACAGCTCATAATTATTAATGGAACAGACAGTTGGCTCCCGTTTGCTGATGACGTCTCTGATTGGTCCAGCCAGCACATCCAGTATGTAAGTTTATGATTGGTCCATTGTATCTCACTTTCCCTCTCACTCCACCCTAACCTAACTTAATCTAACCAAGCCTAGCCTAACTTAATCAAACCTAACCTAACCAAGCCTAGCCTAAACGAACCTAACTAATCCTAACTTAACTAAACTTAACCTAACCTTTCTCTCAAGATGGTATATATCAGGTAGGCAGTAATCACACAGTAAACTCTCGTACAGTACAATACCTCTCGTTCTTTAATATATAATAAATAAATGTATATCCTTTAACACATGTTTGGTTAATGGTAAATCATGTCTTAAAGTGTGTATGGTAATGAATAAATGAATAATATGAGCCTGGGAACACACATACACAGGCTCAGTAAATCCATTAGTGTGTATGGTAATGAAAAATACACACACACATACTAACTTTTTAACACAGTCTCAGTAAATCACAAGCCTGGGAACACGCGCACATATACACACACGAGCACACTTTTCTTTTAACACCGGCTCAGTACATGTATGGTAATGAATAACACAAGCCTGGGAAACATTTGGTGGTGTTCAATGAGAGACTTGAGTGTAAAATGAAGTATATAAGTGGTGGATACAAGTATTTATTATTCATTGTATATCCAAAGGTCTACAGTAAACCCTTATAATTATATAATAGAGTACTTGGCTTTCATTGTGCAGTATGTAGAGTCGCAGTCAATAATAATCATCCACATATGGGTATCTCAAACAATTTACTATCTAATGTTTTCACATTCAAGATATGATGTTATTGTTTTAAGTAGTGTGTAGCTGTTTGTAGTAAATTAAAAGATTGTAGTTAACCTATTTATTGGAAAGTTTATCATCTAAGGAACACAGAGAAGCTGTCAAATTCTTACATGAGTTACCCCTATATGGATGATTATATTTGACCACGACTGTACATATTATCCCACTCTACTACATACACAACTTACATTCACATCACAATGTTACACTATGTAACTGCAATACAACATTATTAGGTTTGTTGTTTTGTATTGCAAGACTACAGTATGTACAGTAACTGCAATACAATATTATTATTAGGTTTTTCAATCACCTATTCACTTGGTAAAAACACACACACACACACACACACACACACACACACACACACACACACACACACACACACACACACACACACACACACACACAAATTCATTGCAGTACTTCAAGAATAATGTGGATACTACACAGTTGGTAAATCTGAAGCAAATTATTCCTCCAAATAATTCTAGGCAACAGGCCATCACCATTATTTTTGTTAATCTGGTCCTGTTTGTTGTTGTTGTTGAAGTTTTTCAAGGTGTCTGGCCGAGCAGCCTCCTGAGCAGCTCCTGAGGAAGGTCATGGCCTGAACCGGGCTTTCCCACAGTGCCCTCACAGAGTGTATGTTGTGTTGTTGGCGAGTGTGGTTGTGTGTATTGCAGTCTTCAATCATGTGTTTAATAGTATGGGGTGCTGTGTTGCATCCTGTTTGTTTGGTGACATACTTTGGGGTGAATCGAGGTGCTCCAATGTACCACCACTGTATTATCCTATTAAATTGTTACCTTTTCCTATCCTTTTTACCTTTACCCTTCTTTTGTTTCTTAGGTTTGGGTTCTGTGAGTTCGTCTTCAAGTTCCTTCTCTGTCATCACTGCTGGACGCTTGGTACTGCAAAATTATAACGTTTAAAAAAGCGTTAGAAAGACCGTTTAGTGGTTACAGTGTATGGGTGTGTAATGCAGTGTGTGTAATTAAACTGTATACATAAAACCCTCATTGTACAGTACACTGGCATACTGTGTGTTATGTGTTATGTAGGGTAATGTAGTATACAATAAGTGTTCATACAGTACATACATACATTCATTACACACACACTATTTCACATACATAATCCCAGTGTAAAATGAGAGTTGACTGTATTTATTATTGGTGTGGTTTGGCTTGTAAATATCACACAAAATAAATTACTGTTACCATCTAAAATACAGTAGACCCTGGATATACAATGAATAATATGTACAGCCACAATCAAATATCCACCGACACTTTCCTTTCATCGTAGTGAATACCGTAAGGAGGGGCGAGTTCGTACGTTTTTAAAGGTTTTTCAAGTCTCCTACCCGTGTTTTTTGGCTTATACCAAATGTTATGTATCCTATAGATAGCTGGCCCAATGGGCTATCAATTCATAACACTACCAAATTTTTTTAGATTCTTAACTAATGTGGAGACGTGTCTGAACGGGTGGCCGAACTCCCCCCTGGGGGGGGGGGGTCACTTCGGACATATAGGGGGGGTGTTCGGACCGCAATTGATTTATGCTGTTAATCGATAATCTTTGACCTTACGTTCTTCCTGGACACACGAGGGGTGTATTCGGACATCTGGCAAGTTTAAAAAAAACGTAACATGCCATTTTGTACCGGTAGCACTTCCTTTGTACTGGCAAGTGAACTAAACCTACGATATCACATTATCACCATATTATTCAAGGAAAGAAAGACTCTTGGTATGCAGATTGGTACAGTGAAGAACAAAAACAAATTAAAGCTTGTAACAATGAAAGACAAATAAATGTTTTCCCAGGCTCCTGTTATTCACTACCATACAGATTAAGACATGATTTACTGAGCCTGAGTTAGATAAAAAAAAAAAGGATATAATGCTAACTTCAATACTCAAAATTAATATTATCAAATATATTTATATATTAATATTAAAATATATTTATATTTAAACCTGTTATTTAAATAATCATTACTGCGATTGTCTACATATATTTACTCTTATTAGTTTCCCACCATGTATGTGTCAAATAACTTCATGGCCTTTAGTGACAACATTCCCCAGAGTGTTGAGGCTTGTCCTAAAGCTAAATAAAAAACTAAAAATATAAAAAATGTAAAATATAAAATACAGCCGTGCTTATTTTTTCTCCACTCACCTTTTAACACTAATGGTGCTCATGTTTCCTTCCTGTAGTGCAGATTGCCAGGCTTCTTCACTGCCCTTTATGGTATATTTCCTTATGCTTCCCAACAGTCCAGGTTTAACAATGGGTTCTTGCTTCTTCTTCTGTTGAGCTTCTTGCTCGTAATCCTGAGACAAAATGATTGATTGATTGATTGACTGGTTGGTTGATATTACGCGCCGCAACAGTGAGGTCATATGACACCCGAGGAAGAAGGTGATTGAGAGGTGGAACAGTAAGCACATATGGTAACACATGAAAAAAAAAGGGACAGTTTGAGAAGTGAGAGCCTCTTTTAGTGACCTTTTATGACAAGCAGGAATACTGGGAAGGTATTCATAGCCTTCCCCCCTTACCTACCCCAGGGAGGGTTACTGGGGAGGTATATATAGCCCCCATACCCTACCTACCCCAAGGGATGAGACAAAATGAAGGAGTATACAAATCTATTTACAATGAATATATATATCATACTATACAGTATAATGCTTCTGGTAATTTAAGGGAATAGTCTAGTGTTGGTAAATCTGAAGTAACTGATTCCTCTAAAGCAGTGGTTCCCAAACTGGGGGCCATGGCCCCCTGGGGGGCCATATAGAAGAATGTAGGGGGCCATAGGGGGCTATGCATAAATAAAACCAAAGGAGTTTAGCGGGTAGGTAGCCAGTGGAGGGAACTTACAGGTTCAGTACAGGTTCAATACAATGCCTTACTGCCAGACACATGAGTAATATGTCCTTTTTATATGATTCTGTGTTCTAGACATAAAACAAGACATGGGGATGTTGTATTAGAGAAGCAAGATAATTTTAACTCAACATAATTTTAATCTAAGGCTTCCTAAGCTGTGTATTCTGTATGATAACCTGGTCTTGAATCTTATGTATCAGCAAGGATGTTCATATTATTCAGTTAACGGGTTATGGTTGGGGGGGGCGGCCATGGGCAAGGATCATGTATGAAAAGTGGGTAACGACCAGAAAAAGTTTGGGAACCACTGCTCTAAAGCATCCAAGCAACAAAAGGCCACCATTATTTTTGTTCACTTGGTCTTGTTTCCTAGTTGGCATATAGTAATTTGGAGGAAGCAAGACACTCCAATGTACCAAACATGTGCATACATATGTACCCACTTACCATAATTGAGGAGGAAAATAAAAATAATAGTAATAATATAAAATGGATTACAGTACATGTACTGTAGGACATAAGTTCCATTACACATATGGATAACTCAGATAAATTGCTATCTAATATTTTCACTTTCTCATATGATGTTATTGTTTTGATTAGTTAGTCAATTGTTGCTTGTAGTAAATTACAAGTTGGTACTTAACCAATTTAATGGAAAGTTTCTCAGCTAACAAACGGAGGTTAGCTGTCAAACATTTACATGAGTCACACCAATGTGTGTGAATTATTATTATTGACAATGAATGCACTACTGTATTTTCCATATGTAAATATGTTGTAGTCACCTCAGCAGCTTGTTCCAAATCCTGGTCCAGTGACATTGAGACTGGAACAAAGTCAGAGTTGAATTTGGGTAGATGTTTGGCCAAGGCAGCTTCCTGTACGGCCGTCATGGCTTTCAAGAGGCGACGAATGGCACGGTTGAATTGACCCAAGGCAGACTCCACCGCTAAGTCCAAGGATTTAATAACTTCATCTAAACTCTTCAACTGTAAACCCATTCCAACTAACAGTCCCTGAAAAATATATTAATACAGGTTAGTTTAAGTTATGTTTGGTTAGGTTAGGTTAGGTTTAGGTAGGTTGTAATAGGTTTAGTTTAGTTAAGTTAGGAGTAGGCCCTCAATATAAGAATAAATTTAGCTCATATTTATATCCTTTTAACATGGGCTCGGGAAATCACTTAGTGTGTGTGTGGTAATGAATAACACAAGTCTGGGGAAGTATTTAGTAGTCTTCAATGAGTGACTGAGTGAGTGTAAAATAAAGTGGTGGATACAAGGACTTGTTTATTGTACTGTATATCCAGGCTCTACTGTATGTCACAATCTATATAAATAAAAGTGAATGTGAGTGAGTGAGTGAGTGAGTGAGTGAGTGTGTGTGTGTGAGTGAGCATGTGTTAATGTTAAATAAAGTCTGCAGAAATTTCCAACCCTCATTTTTCCCAATCAACTCTTAACATAATAGTGAAGCGCATCCATGTAAAACAAAAACTCACTCTGTTCTAACTGAATTACAAGCAATTAAAATTTCACTCAATTCTAGAACACAACTTTACAATGGGATTAAATATGTGAAACAGAGCGAGTGTAATAAATGTACAGTATGTATGTACTGTAAATACTTATTGTACACTACACTATATTACACACCCATAATACCAGTGTTAAATGAGAGCTGTTTACTGAATTATTATACTTTACTAACAGATTGAAGAGGAGAGAGATGAACATTGGGAAGTCTCTGTAGGAAGAAGAGTGTAGCAATACTGGTAAGGAGGTCAGCAATGAGGTGACGGTCAGCCAGGTTCTTGGAATATCTCTCTAGTCGCATCAGGTCATGTCCAGATATCACATTTCTCAGCTCATTCCACTCTACCTCTGTTCACCAATACACACTAAATTAATTAATATCATGTTATAATAATATGTTTACATATAACATATAATATATTATTCATTATACTGTATAATTACTGATGGTGTACACTCAGACACCATAGTGAAGCAGGTGGTTTCTGGACGACAGCCCACCCAAACCATCACAGGCTTCTCCCATCTTGAACCAATGGAGGCTTTGGGTGGGCTTTCGGCCAGAAACCACTTTTTTTTATATATGTTCCGACACTGGACATATGGTAGGCTTAATCAAGCCCATTACAGTGGCCCAGGTCAACTGCTACTACACACACATACACGTCATGACTTTCAAACTGGTACCCAGCCACAGAGGGAGGGAAGTGAGGGTTATTACCAAATACTACAGTTGTTATGGTACCATATGCTCCAGATCTCAGGCTTTGCCTCAGGTGGAGTAGAGACTATGGTATTTAAGTGTACATTACTATACCTTTGTGTGGTAGTGTGTTGGCATGTGCTTGTATCACCCCGAGGGCTAACATGGGATGAAGGTCACTCAGTGGACCACCAAGCAACGATTTAAATCTTCGGAGAAATTCTTGTGAGTTTGTTTTAATAGAAGCACTGCAGCTTTCATTATTATTATTAGCAGTGTTGTGAGTAAGGTCATCAGTGGTGGTGTTGAGTGGGTTGACCATCATACAGCTGTGTTCTCCTGTTGTCTTGTTCTGTACTTGGCTGTAAAGGGGATAGAGATGGTACAGTCGAGCTCGTAAATTCGTGACCACGTCCCCAAATGTTTATGTCATCTGAGTATGTGGTCGCGAATTTACGAGCTCGGCTGTACAGTATATCAATCACTCTAGTGTGTGTAATGACTTATTACTGTATAGGGCTGTATTACAATTTATTAAGGGGGGTGTAGCCTATAATAGTACATGTGTGTTGGTGGTAAATAATACGCACCAAATGATTCCTTTAAACAATTCCAACCAACAGGAGATATTGTTACTTGTGTTAACAGGGGAGAGTATACTTTTGGTACATATACAAGGACAAGTTAAGATAAGCTAGTTACTGACCTGATATTCTTAAGACAGGTTAAGTAATTGAGTTAGTGAGTGACCTGATATAGTTACTGACCTGATATACAAGGGTAGGTAGCCAGCACGTGACCAGAACCTGAGTAGTGGGAGTGTGAGACCGTACGACACACTCAGGTAGTCAACACTCTCTGGTAACCTCTCACTCAGTTTTAGAAGCAGCGGTTCACTCGTCTTGCGCGGCGCTGGGGTTCAAAGCAAAAAAAAAAGTTAGTTATTATTATTATTATTATTATTATTATTTAAAAAAAATAAAAATAAAATAATAATAATAATAATACAAAATATTGTTATAGTTGTCATTATTTTTATTAGTCTATTTTATTTTTCTCATGTTTATCTATTTTTATTCTTACATCAACCAAAAAAAAAAAAAATTATAGTTGATTTTCTTTTTTATTAATTTATTTTATTTTTCTAATGTTTATCTTTACTGTATATTTTTATTCTTGCATCAAATATCAAAGAGTAAGAGTCAACAACATAATGTAAGCCAACTGGAAAACAGAAATAACCAAAGAGTTACTAAGAGTTAACATATAAACAAACCTACATACATATACTGTGTACTGTACTTTACTTACTTATAATTTGCTGTGTGTTGTTGTCATCATCATCGTGTTGTTCTTTCTTTGTTAGTGTGTGTGATGTTGTGGTCTTCTCTTCTAGACTGACGTGCTGCCCGCTATAATATTCCTTCAGAAGGTTAATGGCTCGGGAACCATAGCCCATTGACTGAAACAATTGACAAATGTACAGTGATAAGTGTGATAAATGGTTAAGGGAATAGTATGTACAGCTGGCCACTATCTATCTATCTATCTATCTATAGCTCCGACGCCTTGTTCCATCCTGGAACTCCCACCAAGGAGATGGCCATGGCAGAAGAGTCTCCAGTTTTCCCTGTTTCAGCACTCCCTCCTTACTTGCTCCATCCCTCCTCACACTCCTCTCTCTCACATACTTTTCCACTCTGTTTTGCAATCTTTTGTGTGTGTGTGTGGCAAGTGACTTAGTAATTATAAAACAACAAACCAAATAATAATGTTGTATTGCAGTTACTGTATATAGTCTTACATTTTCTATATGTTGTAAACCCTCAAAAACAACAGTGTGTGTACCAATTATTGTGGCCAATAGTACAATGATAATATTATAAATTGTAATGGGGAGAATATGTACATACAGTTGTTGTCAATAATTATCATCCACACAGATTAGAGGGACTCATATAAGTGACTGACAGCTTCCTTCTGTTCATTAGCTGAATAACTTTCCAATAAATAGGTAGAATACCATCTGTTTTGTATGTTACTACAAGCAACTACTGACTAACTGATCAAAATAATAACACACACACACACAGAAATAATCACCATCTTCTAATTTACCCGGTACGACAAAGAAATTACTCACTCACTATTCAAAAACAATAACACACACACATACACAGAAATAATCACAATCTTATAATTCATTACAAGCAGCTACTCACTCACTATTCAAAACACACACACACACACGAATAATCACCATCTTGAAATTTACTACCCGGCCCTTCTGACATACCAGAAGAGGCTGGATGGAGCCATTGTGGATACCTGTCCAGGATGCAACACAGCACCCAATACTATTAAACACATTATTGAAGACTGCAATACACACAACCTCACTCACCAACAACACAACATACACTCTGTGAGAACACTGTGAGAAAGCTCAGGAGATTGGGGCTGCTCGGCCAGACAGCTTGAGGAATTTCAACAACAACAACTCACTTACTATGTGTATATTAATGTGTGTTTGTGTGTGAATAATAATGTGTGTTTGTGTGTGTATAATAATGTGTGCTTCTTTACATATTTGTTTGGTGAGCATTATCACACTTATGTAAAGGGAGAGGAGATACAGTGTTGGTATATAAATCTGGAACAACTAATTCCTTCACACTATTCCAAGCAACAACCGACCACCATTACTCTTATTAACCTGGTACTGTTTCCTGGCATACTTTGGAGGAATCAAGGCACTCCAATGTATATACCAAAAGTGTATTCTTCCCTTAACCTTCATTAATTCAAGACTCAGTTGCAAGACCCCTTCATTTCTAAGCATGTTTATAATGTGACATGTAATTATATCCAACATTTATTACTTTATTTTATATATAAGTTATTGATGTTCAAGTCAAGGTTCTTTTGTTAATGGAGGACTACTGTATAATATTATTTGCATTGATTGGTGGCAATTCTCAATTAACATTAAGTTAATATCTGCATTTTCAGCTTTTTTCATGTGGCTTTGGCACTTAATGTTATAAAATTAATGAGGCATACTGTACATCATTAGAAAAGTGAATATTATGTACAGTTGTGGACACATAAAACAGACACACAGGCTTAATAAGGAAGGAAGGGCCACTACACATGTCATCTCATCCACCCATATACTTATTATTATATACTCAATGACAGGGGCCATTTCAAAGGTGTCTACTTCATGTGTCCACAACTGTTCATAGACCAACTCAGACAAAATAATCTGTTTGAACCATATATATATATATATATATATATATATATATATATATATATATATATATATATATATATATATATATATATATATATATATATATATATATATGTGACTGTACCTGATAGTCTGGATGTGCAGCCACCCTCACAATTCTCAGACCAATGTCAGAAGTGATGCCAGAAGACAGGAACTGTGATGCCAATGTCCAAGGCACCAGGTCACCCCCGGGACGTTCACCTCGACGCAACACATCTTCAGACACCTCACTTGGTATACCACCTTCTAAACACACCTACAACAACAACAACGATAAACAATAATATTATCACATTATTTTACTTAATTAATGGAATCCTGTCTTCCACATGAATTTACAACAACAAATAATACCATAACATTATCTTATTTAATTAATGTAATCCTGTCTTCCACACACACTTAAAATAGCAACAACAACAACAAACAAAATTATCACATTATTTTACTTAATTAATGTAATCCTACCTTCCACACGAACTTACAATAACAACAAATAATAGCATCACATTATCCTTACACCTTCCTTACTTGGTATACCACCTTCCACACACACCAACAATAACAATAACCAATAATAATATCACAGTTATTTTTAATTTAAGGTGAGATTCTCTTGTTGGTAAATTTGGATAGCTTCTGATTCCTCCTAATTACTGTATACCAAAAAACAAACACCCTCACTGGTACTAAAAGGGGATCTGTTGTTTTGTGATATAGTTTTGGAGAAATTGGATACCTTCTAATTCACCAACAAAAGAATCTTACCGTCCATAAGGAAAGGGGGGGGGGGTAGTACATTGAAGTTGTTGTTGGTGGTAGTATATCTGGAGCAACTGATTCCTTCAAACTATTCCAAGCAACAGGCTACCATTATTTTTGTTCATCTGGTCCTGTTTCCTGGCACACCTTGGGAGGAATCAAGGCACTCTAATATACAGTCTCCTCCACTGCCACATTCATCACTCCAGCATTGTCAATGGGTGTAACCCACAAGGTGTGTACCTCCAGTGTCATCAACTTTAGTATCCATAACACATAGCAGTATGAGTGAGTGGGAGGTTGATTGATGGGTGGTAGGGGCTTGGGTGTGGTGAAGGCAGGGTAGGGGGGTATTTATTGTAAGCAGTAATGCAGTCTCCAGTCTTCCCTGTTCAAACACTCCCTCCTTACTTGGTCCAGCCCTCCCCTCCCCCTCATGTTCCTCTCCTTTACATACTCTTCCACTCTGTTCTGCCATCTTACTGGTGGTCTGCCTCTCACACCACATCCCACAACTTCACTTCCATACACCTTCTTTACAAGTGTTATTAATACCCCTATTCATACAGAAAGACACAAGCGCACACACACACAGACGAATACACACAAACATACACAGACACGTGGACATACAAACAGATAACGACTTAAATAGGAACCTGGACAACAGCGAGAACTGGTGGTAGTGATTCCATTCCCTGGTACACTGGTGGCAGCAAGACAAAGATACTATGGGCTGGGGCATCACTCAGTATTTGAAGGTCATCGGGAGAGTTGCGGTAATGTGAGGCAGCAAGGAGACTCATTATCTCACTCAGTAAATGTTCACTCTCATTGTGACCACTTAGTAACACACTTCTGTAAACATAAGAATAAACTGTGACCACTTTGTAACACACTCCTGTAAACACAATAAATTAATGATGATAATAATAAACTGTGACCACTTAGTAACACACTCTTGTAAACACAATAAATGAATGATGATAAAAATAGACTGTGTGTGTGTGTGTTTTTTCCCAGCCATGACTTATTCATTACCATACACATGAAGACATGATTTATAGAACCTGTGTTAAAATCATATAAATAAAATTACATTTCACATGGTACAATTCACATCTGTACATACATGTACATACATATATATAGAACATACATACAAACAGAACATAAATACATACATACATTACATACTTGTTTACATACACACAGTCACACATGTTTAGACATAGAGAACATACATACATACAGAATATACTTGTTTACATACACACAGTCACACATGCATAGACACAGATATACAGAACATAAATACATACATACAGTCACACATGTATATAGACATAGAGAACATAAATACATCCATACAGAACATACATACTGTACATACCTGTTTACATAGTACAAAGAACAGTTTTGTGGTGGTGGACAAGATGATGTATGTGATGGTACCAAGGGTGTATCCAAACACAGCAGACGATATAACCACGACTCTACAGGGTCACCAGGACTATATCGAACACTCTCACTTAATGTTAACTCATGTAGGGTACGACCCCGACCTGTTGGGTGGGTGATGAAATAATATTAACACTCTTATAGTAAGATGAATAATACTCAACACTCTCATCTGATGTTAATTCATGTGTAAGGAATAATATTAACACTTATGTAATGTTAACTTATGTAGGGTGTAACCACAACCTGCTGAGTGATGGAAGGAATGATATTAACACTCATGTAATGCTATGGGACCCTGTGATGTAGTTAGATAATTGGAGGTTAATGATTCCTTCAAATATTGCCACTAAACACCACCTATATAAATTATATTGAAGGACTTTGTTTTGTGGCATAGTCAGGAGGAATCAGAAACCACCAGGTCTCCTACACAATCACAGGGTCCTTAACTCATGTAGACTATGACCATGACATGCTGGGTGGGCAGTGGTAAAGGAATATTAACCCTTAACTGCGGGTGATGACAAAAGTCAACACCAAAACAATTGTGGAAGACCGCAAACTACTCATGCTACATAAATAAATGATACAGGATATTGAAGTACAAACCTTTAGCGGTCTCCTGATGTACTTGTGAAGACTAAATGGACATCTGTAGGATGGGTAGCCAACTCACAATCAATGACAACAACTCAAAATTCACATGATGAAGTTAACTTACTTGACACAGCTGATGTTAGGATGGAAGTAGTGGTGGCAATATTCACTCCTGAAGATGCTACTGCTTGTTCCCTTAATTGCTGCAGGAGTTTCAATGACAAGGAGCGTCCAGTACCCTCGTATCTGATCAAAACAAACACAACAAAATATGCAACAGTGACAATTATGTTTTATCAGTACAGTGAACTCTCATTTTACACTGGTATTGTGGGTGTGTAATATAAAGTGCGACTGATGCTCTTCTGTTTTAATGATATTTTTGTTTCGAATAGTGAGTGAGTAGCTGCTTGTAATAAATTAGAAGATGGTGATTATTTGTGTATGTGTGTGTTATTGATTTGCATAGTGAGTGAGTAGCTGCTTGTAATAAATTAGAAGATAGTGATTTGTGTGTATGTATTTGTGTTAATATCTCGAATAGTGAGTGAGTAGCTGCTTGTAATAAATTTAAAAATGGTGATTATTCCTGTGTGTGTGTTATTGTTTTGAACAGTGAGTGAGTAACTGTATGTAGTAAATTAAAAAATGGTGATTATTCCTGTGTGTGTGTTGCCAGTAGACCCCTCAAATATTCCATCCAACTTACCCAGTTATAGTGGAAGACATGATCACATTATATGGACCCCCAATAAGAGCCTTGACGTGTGGTAGAGGAATGGCAGCAGCTTCATCAATAACCAATAACTCTGCCTGACTCAGTTTAGCACAGTCTGTTGGTTCCACATACTGTATAATTTGTCGGTATTCACGGAACACACTCACACGGACAATGGCTCCACCAAACTCTGCATTGGTGGACTGGATGATCTCATAGTCACTCTGCTCTTGATAACCTAAGGCATCAAATCCTGTAACAGAGTACATAAGGTAAAAATGATTGATTGATTGGTTGATATTAGGCGCCGCTGCAACAGTGAGGTCATATGGCGCCCGAGGAAAAAGGTGATTGATATGAGGGACAGTAAGCACAAACGGTAATATTGTAGATGAAAAATGGGACAGTTGGAGAAGAGAAAGCTCCTCTATGTAACACTAGTGTAAAAATGAGAGTTCAATGTACAGCAGAGTATAACAAAAAAAAATTCTTTGACTAAAAAAATACCTTTAAATAGGAATTCAAAGAATGTGGCGAGGTTGGTTGGTGCTGGACTGGTGACAAAGATGTTGTTGAGTGAGAAATGTACAGCAGCAGCAACAGCCAGGCCAAGGGCGGCTGACTTGCCACGGCCCCTTCCAGCAGTCAATGACACTGTGCCTCGACCTCCTTTCTCGGTCAGTACGTCAATCATCTTCAGTACAGCTTTGGCCTGATGCAAAATAATAATAATAATAATAATAATAATAATTGTCAAGGCATTTCTACTTGGCCTGATGGGAAATAGTAAAAAGTGTAGTAAAGGCATTGATCTGTTAATATTTTCTACTTATCATTAGACATTTTTTGGGCATGGTATACTTTTGGCATTTTTGGAGATAATCATTCCTCCAAACTATTTCCAGCAACATGGCTAACATTATTTTGTTAATCTGGCATCGATGGGTTCCAGAGTGATATGAATCCGGTGGATTAATTTCCCTTCTTGCTCTTCTACTTGACATTGAAAGAAAGAGAGTGTGTGTGTGTGTGTTTTACTTGTCTTTCCTTTTGACTGGGAGTTTACGACTATACAGTTACAAAGGTAAACAAAGCGAGACTGACATGAGATCGTCTTGGCCATTCACAGTGTGTACTACAATACTGTTTTACAAAAGCCATCATTTACACAGAGGAAATTTATGGCTAATCACTAACTGACAACGAGAGGATGAAGGTGGGGGAAGTTAGGAGGGGTGAAGGTGGGGTAGACTCTCTCCCCCAGCTCTGATCCCCGTCTTCCCTCTGTCCAGGGTAGGGGGTGGAAGGAAGGACCAAACCCTCAGCAGAAATTAGTGCTCGTGTGTACAGCCACAATTAAATATCCACCAACACTTTCCTTCCATCTTAGTAAATATCATGGTAATAAGGAACAACATGTGTATGATTTTGTAGCACTTCATAATAATAATTGTGGGGGTTAATTTGAGGTAAGGTGTTGTAAGATTGTAGTTTGATATGAAACTGATTTATTTACACAATGGCAGGAAGGTGTCTGTGGTTATTTGATTGTGGATGTACAGTACTTTGAAGGTAAGTATAATAGGTCACCTGATCAAGTGTCCAACAACAAGACACCAGCTGTGGTAAAGGTTTCTCTGCATCGTTTAATGAGTTGCGTAGGTCTTCCAATTGTGTCTGTGATGTTTGTAATGCAGTCAGCTGTTTGCAGTTCTCCACTTGAGTATCATTTAGGGTTGGTAGTTCTGGCACCAACTGAAGCTTAGAGTCCAGTACCAAGAATGACTTACACCAACTTAATGACACAACAAACCTGTCAATATAAACATTATACTGTATTGTTAGTGGCCCACCAGTAGGTTACCATGCCATCATAAGCACCAAGGATGTTCCTGCATACACCCCAATGACTTAATAATTTAATGTGTCCTTGGGTCGTGTGCAAGAACAGATATCTGTGGTGTTGATGATGGCGTGGTAACGGGTATGATGGCTTTGTCGTTTGTCTATGGAGTCAACTTACTGCTACCACACCATCGCCAACACCATTAATGTTCTTGCTGAAAATCCTAAGGGTGTTATTAAATTAAACTTCTTTTTTTAAATTTGGGTATGTAATATAACTGTGTACAGAAATCCCTCATTGTACAGTACACTGGTATTATGGGTGTTAAATATAGTGTACAATAGGTGTTACAGTACATACAGTACATCCATTACACTTATTTTACATTACAAATACAGCGACGAAAAGCCTTTACCCTTGAAGAAGAAGTTTACTATACTGTACCCTGATCAGAACTTTTGTTCCTTTTGGCCTCTTATGCTTAGATAGGTAGATAGATAGAGCAATAGTTAGATAGATATATATATAAATAGAGATAGTTAGATAGATAGAAATAGCGATAGATAGACAGATAGAAATAGCTAGATAGATAGAGGCTATAGTGGAACACAAATTTTGAACAGACTTTAGTAGCAGCCGATGTGTCTTGATGGAAACAATACAACTGAATCCAGTTTATGAGTACAGTGTGCAAACAAGATAACAAATATGTGTAATATTAACTTGGTCAATTGTAAGTTTTTTATATAAGCTGTGTCTTTTTTTTGTTTTTTATACCTCATTATACCTTTCATTATACAGTAATTATAAGGTAGTATTGTGACATTATTAACCTTTCATTACATACAGTAGTGTTGTGACATTACTAACCTTTCATTATAATTATAAGGTAGTATTGTGACATTATTAACCTTTCATTATATGTATACAGTAGTGTTGTGACATTACTAACCTTTCATTATAGTGTTGTGACATTATTAACCTTTAATTATAATTATAAGGTAGTATTGTAACATTACTAACCTTTCATTATACAGTATAGTGGTGTAACGTTACTAACCTTTCATTAAATAGTGGTGTGACATTGGGATGTGAATGAGTCTTAAGCCTTGAGTGTATATCCATTTTGAGTGAAGAGAGACATCTTAATGAATTCATGCCTGGTAAGAGTAACACGACAGCACCGCCACCACTCACAGTCTCTGTTATACGGCACAGTGTGTTGGCTGTCACACCTTCAAAGTCCTGCAATGCAAATGGTTGGATTGATGGCTTGGTTGGTTGATATTGGGCGCCGCAACACCGAGGTCATGTGCCGCCCGAGGAAAAGAGTGATCGAGAGGTGGGTCGGTAAGCACAATGGGTAATAGATGAAAAAATAATAATAATAATTAAAAAAAAAAGGGACAGTTCACAGTTGTAGAAGCGAATTTATTCAGAAATTGCAATGGATTATTATTTTGTATACACAGCAGGCACTCGATATAAGATTATTTAAATTAGCATTATTTTATCCATTTACGGGGAGATTATTTTGTTGTTGTTGTTGGTGGTGAAATGGAAGGTGTGTGATTCCTCCAAACTATGCCAGGAAACAGCACCACATGAACTAAAGTAAAAAAAGTAATGGTGTTTTGTTGATTGGAATAATTTGCGGAGGAATCAATTGCTCCAGATTTACCAATACTGTAATGTATTTCCCCCTTCAATTTACATGTTATCTTAGTCAATATAAATAACCTTACCTGTATTACACACATTCCATATGTATTTCCCAGAATGGACTGAGAATCATTAAAGCAGCAATACTTCACTCCAGTTGACAACATAAAAACATCAAAGGCATTTTCTTTGGAAATATCACATTTTCCAGACTTGAGGTTTTTCTCAAGTTTCTTCAGTTGCTTTCGACTTTGCCTGTGAGGAAAACAATTACATTGTAGTTAATAAATGTAAGTTAAGTTTATATAAATACTAAATACTGTATTTAATTTTATTGTAGTTAACTAATGTAGACCTAGTCAAGTTTATATAAATACCGGTACTAAATAATTATATTGTAGTTACCGTAACAAATGTACAGTACAGTAGTTAGGCATTTATAAATTATATTGCATTACAGAGATGTTAAAGGGTAATAATTATACTTTTGGTACATTAAGAATAGGTACCTTAAGACTTTCAAAACATATTACCTGGACACAAGACCAGATTAACAACATAATATAATAATAATTATTGTGACCTGTTGCTTGGAATACTGTAATGTACTTTGAAGGAATCAGAAGCTCCAGATTTACCAACACTCTACTTCCCCCTTCAGTATTAGGTTAATATATATATGAACATTTCAAAGTTTTTGTCATATACTGTACTGTATATAATGTACAGTTGCCAAAAAAGGTACTGCGACAACTATTGATATATACAACATTAAATATATTAATGTCCATAGTTGTTTGTAGGGATTATAAGTATGTATTACAGAAGGATATGTATATTTCCTTCTGTTATACATGCTTACTGTATAGTCTCTACAAAATTAAATAGTTGTGGATATTACTATGGTTAAAGTTCTATCAAGATTTGTCGCAATATCTTTTTTGGCAACTGTACATTGTTTTTGACAAAGTGGGTGGGATATTGAGTGAGTGATTAATATTAGGGGCCACAACAGTGAGGTCATATGGCACCCGAGCAAGAAGCTGATGGATGCAGTTGAGGGACAGTAAACATAAATAAAAGGTAACAAACGAAAGCAAGAAAATGGACAGTTGGAGAAGTGAATGCCCTTTTTAGGTGTAGCAATGGTCCTTAGGCAAGAAATATCTGTGGTGTTGGCGATGGTGGGGTACTGATACGATGACTCCATAGACAAACAACAGAGTCATTGTATCGGTACCACACCATCGTCAATACCACAGATATTCTTGCATGCGGCCCAAAGTTTCACACTAGAATTGTATCTATAGTTTTTTTTGTGTGTGCACAGTTGGTCTTAGGAATTCATATAGGCACCACTGTTGTAATAACTACAAAATTCATCATCATCATTTTCGTTTAACGTCCGTATTTTCTTATTTAGGATGGGGTTGGACAGGCGATGACTGCTCTCCACATCCGCAGCCTCACCACCGGCTGTAGTTTATAGTCATACCCAGGACCCTAATAACTAAAAAATTCTATACATTAATTTCCTAACACCAAACTTTCCTAGTAATGTTTTTTTGGCTAATACTGTACTTGAATCAGTTTGCAGGACAATGCCTAAGGTACAGTATATGCAGAATTAAGACTTCCTTTAACCCTCTAACCGCAGGCATATCTGAGCCTGTCAACTCAGTATTGTGGGCAGATTTTTGCAAAACATAAACAACACATTTTGATGTCTAATAGTGTATAAACCACTAAAGTTACATGAATAAATTATACAGTATATTGAAGTACAAGCCTTTAGCTATCTCCTGATGTACTTATCAAAACTAAATGGACATCTGTAGGATGGGTTGCCGACTCATAATGACTGCAACTCAAATTTAACTTTTACATTCTCCTGACAATTTTAGGTACATTTTCACACTCTGATTTTGTCATAACACTCATCAGAAGCACATTTTAAAAAACAACATTATGAAATATAATGTCAGTGTCGTTTTTACATACATATATGGTAATTATTGCAAAAATGGAGTGCTGAGACTACATCCTAACACGCCGATAGATATTGGTATACTGACTGGGGTAAGGATGGTGTGACTCATGGGACCCTCCTAGACACACACACACCCTCTGTTGTCAGCCTAATCAAGTATGTCAGGGGCCGCACATATATGAAAACGAGTCTGTCTATAAATGCAGACACCCGCGGTTACTCACACTCGGTACAGTACTGCCGTCAACATATGCTGACACCCGAGGTTTATGAGTTAAGGACCCCATGATGTACGGTACTTAGAAAATTGGACGTTAGTGAGTCCTGGAGAATACTGTTTCATGGTACAGTATAATATAGTCAGGAGGAATGAGAAGCCACCAAGTCTAATACACGGTCACAGAGTCCCTAACCAAATTCTCAAAACCCTGTAATGTTAAGTAAAAGAAATACATCCTGTTTTATGTTTATTTTATGTTTATGTGTGTTATCATTCTTACCTGGGAACATCTGAGTCTCTCTTGTGGCACCAGAGAACCGAGGGACGTTCACCTAATGCTTTGCTGATGAGATGATGAATGACCATTACCTGTACAGTGTGATATGGACAATAATAAATGGTAATTAATGGAATATTAAAAACTATTTTATTACTAAAGGTAATTGTTAAATAGATCGCTCCCGCTAGTAAAGGGTTTACCCCGTTATGTAGCAGTGTTGCCAGATCCGGTTAGATCCCAGTATTTTGCCCCAGTCATTTATTGTACTTTATCACGATTATTTCCCAGTAGTTTGCCCAGGTTAGGTACCAGTATTGGCAGAGAAAATGCCATAGAAGAAAATAGTCTAAATTCGTGGGTAATTAAGGTAGAAAAACCATATGCAATAACGATAATTCATTCAATATTTACCGAAAAACCGTACCGGTATATACGCAATAACAGTAATTCATTCAATAATTTACCATAATTTCTTAAGTAAGTAAATTTCTTCTGTTATTAACTAACCTGCTGTTTAACGTCATTTCCCAGAATAGCCAGGAAAGATCGATGTTTAAGCCTTCCATTATTTTCTATCAGTGATTTAAGCCTTGTATCGGCAGCTATATGGTCCACTTTTACCATTATTATGTTGTTGTTGTTTCTTTACAAATTATTGTTATATATTTCTCGTGTTACCATTATCCTGTTTCTGTTCCTTATTATCCTGATGTTTTTTTTTTTTTATTCTAACGTTATTGTTGTTCTTTATATCCTACTGTTGTTTCTTCACTAATATTTCTTCATATATATCACTCGGGTGATATGTATGTATTGTATCATTAGGTTATATTCCTTTCATTAGCCGATACAGTGACACACACACAGTCACACACGTGGGTTGAAGTTGTTTACAATATTGTTTTTGTTTCATTCACGAGTTTAGCCTTTTCAACGGCGCTCACTAACAAAAACTCACAAAATTATTATTTTTTGGAAGAGGCCTTTTCAGCCCATTTTCAGGCCTGTGACTCCAGTTCCAAAATTATTACATCCTGTTCTGGGTGCTGGCTAATTTTAATAGTTGCTTTATAATCATACTTTACTCTTTGTCCCTTCCAGATTTTGTCCAATTTCGTTTAGAAAATGTGGTTGACCCAAGGTTTAAAGAATACATTCTTTAAACCTTGGTTGACCCAGCACAGCAATGTCTGATGTCACTGCTAATATCAATGCCCACGTCAATCTTCTCAATTGCATAGTTTTCTCTCCTTTCGATATTTGCCATAACATCTATTATACGAGGATGTATGAATATTTTCTGTTCATGGCATCAATTAATTTCTCCCTCCTTGCTTTTTTAACACTTCTAGTGAGTGGTAATTTTACTTTTGAAACAATCTCTTAGTGTAATATTGTAATACTGAACAAATAAATTACCCACTACTCTCCTTCCCTATGGTAATCCAGCTTGAGTAGCACCCTAAGGAGAAATATGTACTGTACCGGTACGTGTTGCTGGCATGTACTGGAGAGAATGTTTGAAATAAGAGGCTACACTCCTGCCTCACTTGCTATACCTTCTTGTGTCATCCCAGTCTAAATGTCTGAAATAAGAGGCCACATTTCTTCCTCACTTGCTACACCTTCTAATATGTGTTGTCCCAGTCTAAAATAAATGTCTGAATTATGAGGCTACACTTCCACCTCACTTGCTACACCTTCTTATGTCATTCCCTGTGTTATTCCAGTCTAAATGTCTGAAATAAAGAGGCCACACTTCTTCCTCACTTGCTGCACCTTCTTACATAGGTTATCCCAGTCTTCAATTGGGTATAAGGGAGCTCTTTAGTGGTGCCCAATCCCATACAGTATTTAATGGTGGTGGTCTTTCACATTTAGGACTCCATATAAGAATGTTCATGGTGTTGAAGTTTGTGTGGTAACGGTACAAAGACTCCATAGACAAACAACACAGCCATCGTCTTGGTACCACACCATCATCAACCCCATGGATATCCTTGCATACAGCCCTTAATCCTTTAACTATGATGGACATACTTGTTGAATTTTCCTTCAAAAAAATAAAAGAGTAAGAAGTGTATATTATGAGGAATTTGGTAGCAACCTGAGAGAATATTTATAAGGGGGGAAGTACAGCCTTTGTGGTAAATCTGGAGCAACTGATTCCCATAAACTATTTCAAGCAACAGGCCACCAAATCAAGGAATCAAGGCACTCCAAAGTGTATTTACTCATTAATGTGTGTGTGTGTGGATGTGAGTGCTGTATCTAATTAGGGTAAATAAACTTACAATAAATAATCATTTTTTTGTTGTGGTTTTATTTCAGTCAGGTACATATGCCATTACTGTCTGACTTAAGTCTGTGTTGTAACTTCTATTATAGTAAAACAAACCTTGAAAGTGAACTCCTTTTATCAAAATGTATTTAATAAAGAAATAAAAAGTATTTATGCACTTAAAACAATAATTATCTTTCTCAATTCAACATTTGATGAGATATATATCAAAAAGTGTGTTGTATTTCTAGGTTACAATGCATTACTGTATATGATTTTCATTCCAAGTGAAACCAATATTATTGGACAAGTAGTATTAAAAAACTACTTATCTAATTCACATCTGCATATACACAGCTTAAAAGGCAGTTAGTAATCAATAAAATTAACATAAAATTTCTGTGCACAAAATACATGAGACGTTTTGTGTTGATGGTAGATGGCCAACAAACAACTTAAAACACAATCGCATCTAAGTGCACAAAATATACAAGAAGTTTTGTGTACATGCATGATGGCTGCCCAATAAAATTTTTTTTTAACTTAATTAATCAAATCAGCAGCATTTGGTATATTGGAATCAGACGAGGTACAAGACAAACACCCGTTCAACAATCAATAATAATTATGGTCGAGTCTCTTGTTGGTGAATTGGAAGATCTACAATTCCTCCAAACTGTTAATTCCATGAGTCTTCCAATTTACCAGAGAGAATCTTTGATTTTCAGCACTATCTGCATTAAGCTCAGCTTGAGGAGAACTAGTGCTATACTGATGCTAATTTGATCCACATGTTGAGTAACTAGTTAAGGGGTAATACAGCATTGATAAATTTGGAGTAACTTTATTCCTCCAAGCTATTCCAAGCAACAAGACACCATTATAACAGTGAGGAAAGAGACAGAAGAGAGAGAGCTTTAGAAAGTGAAAGTGTTAAAACAACGGAAAAGAGTCCTTAGAATATAGAAAAAAATGAGGGTAATAGAACTTAGGGAAAGAGTTAGAATTAAATGTCAAGGAAAGGGAAAGAGATATAGATTACTTGGAAAGAGCAAGAAAGATGAAAATGGAGAGAGATGAGACTAAAAAATATACAGTATACAGACTAGAAGAGGAATTAGAGGTCAAGAGATGGCAGGGTATTCCAATGGCCGTTATGTCCCATTCTTTGGTGAGTGATTTTAAAGGCATGGATAGAAAAAGGAGTTCCATTGACAAAAAGGAAGAAGGCTAAGAGTAACTCATCTCACTATCTATGAGCCATCCATCCGGAGAACTACAAAATGCTAGCCCTCATCATGACTCAAACCTTTCCATGTACAGTAGGCAGCATAAATTCACTTCATTTCCACCTGCTGTATGTACTGTAGGAGTTAAGAGTGATGTTGTAATGCAATATAAATACAGAGATGACAGATACACTTCTCATATTGTTAATTATACATGTGGTTTGAATAGAAACTGGTTCAGAATGCAACTATCTGGTCATAATATTATTAGCATTATTAAGTACACGAGATAGACACGAATTTATACTGCCTGCCGTACTCTCACCATTCCCAAAACCCACAAGTCAATATCACAGTGCCCTCAACTCACCCTTCCCCCAAACTCTCCCCAGTCCTGTTTCATCTATCCTTTACTGTGAGTTTATAGTGCCCTCACCTCACCCTTCCCCAAACTCTCCTCAGTCCTGTTTCATCTACCCTTTACTGTGAGTTTATGCAGTACCTTTTGTCACCAGTCTTGTTGCATGATTGTATAGGTGAAGTATCAACATAAACATGGTCAGAGGAAATGAGGTACTGTGGCAACTAAGGCTTTTCCATTCCTATTGATTCAGATTAACTTGCATATGTTTATTTTGTTTCAGTTTTTTCTTAGCTGTTTCACACCAGGATGAAGTACAGTAGATACTGTCAGTGAAAAGAAATTATTTTTGTTAATCTAGCTCTGTTTCCTGGCATACTTTGGAGGAATCAAGAGACTGTAATATATCAAAAGTATACTATCCCCCTTCAGTAAAAGTCCACCAGTACTTACCAGTACCAGTATCCCACTTAGTACTTATACTTGAAGTTGAGATTAATGAGATACTTAACATTAATCTGGGCTACGTCATATACAATGAATTCATTATAGAGTAGTGAAGTCCTACTAACATCAGCACTTGTACCTTTACCAAGAGGTACTTCAACACCATCTTCTAGTTTAATACTCTGGCTGGGGTCAGGACAGGTTCGTCCTACACCCTTGGTGCTGTGTTTACCTTTGGGCAGCTTCTCTACATATTCAGCTCCAGTCCTTTCATACCTAAAATATAAAATTGGCATATCGTTATTACATTGATTGATTGACTGATATGAGGCGCCACAACAGTGAGGTCATATGGCGCCAGAGAGGTGGAACAGTAAGCACAAAAAGTAACATGAAAATATGGGACAGTTAAAGTGAAAACTCCTTTTAGTCCCCTTCTGTTATTACATATTTAGACATTCCATACATTATTAATTTAGAAGGACTGTTATGATGTATATATTTAGAAAGACTATAAGATGTAAATGCTTTATACATGCAAAATATCTAAGACATTACATTCTTTTATTTTGAATCAATTCTGAGAAATACTGTCTGCATGTAACAACCCATGCATTTAATATGACTTTCAATATTAGCATAACATATGAGCAGAAAAAGAATTTAGGAAATTTTATAAGGGCTGTTGGCAGAGGTCTTGACACAACAGTAATGATAAAATGTGTTGTGGTGTTCAATGAGTGAATAATGAAGTTAATGGTCGGTAATGAATAACACAAGCCTGGGAAAACAGTTGGTGGTTTTCAATGAGTGAATGAGTGTATAATGAAGTGGTGAATACAAGTATTCATTCATACATTGTATATGGATTCAATTTGAACAAAGGAAGAAACCAACCAACAAATGTACTTACATATCACCAAGAGCCACTTCACACAATAATAAAAGTCCTGTAGGGTTGGTACTTGATGTGGAACAGTAGTTGGCTGATTTGGACACCATGTCAGCAAAGTAAACACCTTTACCAAACATGTAGCCAGTCACTGGTGCCTCGGGAGGTGCGATACGAAGACCCTGGCAAGGTGTGGGACAACAAAATATTAAGTCACTGAAGCTTGACTAAAATAATCTAACCTAACCTTCAGGACAGTAACCTGCTGTGGGCAAATTGGAGCACATGTGGCCCTCCAACCTCTGTCATTAAACACATCTTTGTAGTCTCATAACTCATAAGGCGGAATTTGGTTTCCTCGCTTATAGTTTGGAGGAATTAGAACCTCTTAAATTTTAACAGCAAGTAACTCCCCTGAACCTAACCTAACAAATACCTGACTTTAACCTAACCTAACCTTACCCAACCTTAAGTAAACTTAACCTAACCCTAACCTAAACTTAACCTAAATTAAATACATTTCTGACAGCAGGTTAGCCTACTATCTTTAGACTACTCTAACCGAACCTAACTTTAACCTTTACCTAACCTAACCTAACTTTACCCTAACCTTTACGGGTTAATACACTTTTGGTTCATTGGAGTGCCTTGATTCCCCGAAGTATGCCAGGAAACAGGACAAAATTAACAAAAATAATAGTGGCCTGATGTTGTCTGGACTAGTTAAGAGGAATCAGTTACTCCAGACTCACCAACAAACTCTAGCTATGAGTGGCATGATTTTACTCCTACTTCTACAAATATCAGAAGGTAGTGTGTAATGTACAGCCACAATCAAATAACCACAAACACTTTCCTTCCATCGTGCAATTAAGTCGATATCACATCAAATTATAACCATACAACACCTTACATCAACTCAACCCCCTCAATTATTATTATTATTATTATTATTATTATGAGGTGCTGCATAATCACATATATATTCTTTATAACCAAGATATTGACTACAATGGAAGGCAAGTGTTTGGGGATACTTGATTGTGGCAGTACCATTAATTAACCCGACTAACCTGTGAGAGGATGCCGGCAAAGTTTGTGAGTCTGGAGCCGTGCCACAGAAGCTTCCTGTTGTGTAGTTGTTTGAACGGCTTGTATCTCTTCTTCTCACCTTGACGCTCCACTTTGTACACCTGAAAATACAGTTAATATTAATGGAGGTAATATTAAAGGATGTAATACTATACAGTTAATATTAAGGGAATAATTATTATACTTACTACACCAGAATATACAGTTAATATTAATAATACTGTTGCTTGGAATAGTTTGCAGGAATCTTGTGTCCCAAATTTACCAACACTGTATTATCCACTAAAATACAACCAATACACTAAATGTATGCATGTATGTGTGTGTGTATGTGTTGATGTAACCTTTCATTCCTTACCTGTGATATATCCAGCGTGTAATGAGAGTGCGTGGACGCGTGTGTGTTTTTGACGTAATCCTTTATCATCTTGAACTCATCACAGTCCTTCTCCATCACCTTTATATCTGTCTTCAGTTTGCGGTAATGTTTATCGATGGGGTCGGCACCCTTGTTTTCGTCATCCTCGGATTTAAGCAGGTTATACGCCACTTCAATCTCACTCAGGTTATCCAGCATTCCAATCTTGTTCTGTCAATACAAAATTAAATGATGGTGAGTACAGAAATGTCTTGTTTTGTATTGTTATGGGTGTGTATTGTACTCACTCTTCGTAATGAATGTGTGTACAGCAAACCCTATTGAGTATTGTACTGTACATTGTTAGCAAATTTGAGAGTGGGCTTCACTTAAATAGATAAAGAAATGGTCAAGAAAGACTAAAGGAACTAAGGTTACCTGAACTAGAAGAAAGACGAAAGAGAGGAGATAATTATGATGATTATGGTTTACTAATGTGTCACAGAAAAAGAAAAGATATAGAAATCTTGTGTCAACAAGGAATACCTACAATGAGAGGACACAGTAAGAAATTATTTAAAAGGTGATAAAGAAATTTAATTTTCCAAATATTACCAGAACATGTAGTGCCTGCCAAAAACACACACACACAGGTTTCCAAATAGATCAATGGAACAAATTACTGGAACATGTGATGTTTGCCAAAAACATACACACACACAGCTTTCCAAATAGAGTAATAGATCAATGGCATGCATTACCAGAAGATGTGGTGTGCCAACAATATAAATAAATTTAAAGAAAAATATGAACATTGGGTTAAAAAAAAAGACGGACATTACGAGCTTGACTCAACATTGTAAACATAACAAGAACATGAAGGAAAACCCTTCAAAAGCTCCGGCTCTTAATGATTCAAGTGAAATAATAAAATATCCATATGTAAAGGTCTCAAAAATATCAATTATGTTTTATCTGGATTTTCGTATTCATATGGTTATATTGAAATTTTGAAAATGAACCCTTTTTATTGAGGGTGAACCCCTCGGTTGAACCTCTTAAATATTGGTTGAACCCCTTTTAAGAAGTGGTCACCCCAAGAAGAAAAAAAAAACTAGAGCTCTCGGCTTATGCCGGAGCTAAACAATGATAATAATACAGTTAAACCTCGTTATAATGGACTAATAGGGGGGAGAGGGTGTCCGTAATTGCCGTTTGACCGTTATAGCGACGAATTTTTACGAAGGGTACAAAAAAAAAAAAAAAAAAAAAAAAAGTGTATGTACAAAAATTAACACAAAATACAGATATATCAACATAAATATGCAACCACTCCAAGTCTCCAGCCCACACTTGCAAAGATAACAAATCACGCATGCGTGGTAGTGGTGGAGGTGGTAGGGGGAAGGGGGAAAATAACTCGATATCGATTGTTTACATTTGATTAGCCATACTGTACTCTGGTGTTTCCTTCTCCTTTATCTATTCGAGAAACACCTTCCTTCTTTCTATCGAAGGATATGGCCATGGCCTTCTGTTTTGTAAATGCACCACCTGGAATGACTGTTGAAGCTAGTGGTTAACTCGTTATTACTAAAAACGAGATAGTCACACAAGTTGACAGGGCAGGTTAGGCCTATATTCCCTTGACCTTAAGCTATAGGGTGAATCGAGACCAAGGATAGGGGGGGAAGAAGCGCGGGAGAAGTGGTGGCTGGTGGCAACACACACCCACGCTTCACAGACGAGTGATATAATTTCCTGACAAGTTCATTATGATTTCACTCGTTTTGTATAAGAACTCCTTGGATTTATTCGAGAGTCAACTGTATATATACATAAATAGGTATGTAATGATGTGTAAATAACATACCTACTGTATAATGTAAAAAATATAATAGATAAAAATAGAGAAACCAAAATTCAGACAAAAAAAATCTCCAGCGGATTGTGTCCGTTATAACGAGGTTTAACTGTAATAATAAATTATTCAATGTCGGTAAAAGAAAATGGATGGGAGGAAGAGAGTGAGTGAGTGAGTGAGTTGAACCCTTTAAGAAGTGGTCACCCCAAGAAGAAGAACAACAAGAACACTAATTACGATAAAACCTAGAGCTTTCGGCTTAGGCCGGAGCTAAAAATAGGTATGAACACAACTGTCACCATCTATTAACTAACACACATATACACACACGTACCTTTATCAGCTCCAAATCATCCAAGAGTGGCGGTTGTTTCATTCCAAAATCATGTGGAATCAGAGTATAGAATCTGTTAGAACAATCCAGTAGTTTAGTCTTAAGAAGAAAGTTAGTGTCTAATGAAGTATCTTTTTTCTCTGGTGCGTCTGGGTCCGGCTTCACCTCCGCCTCTTTGAGCAGCTTGAGGGCTTCAGAGAGCACTTTGTATGCACTCTCAATCTGCTTCTTGCTTAGCTTTCCCAGCGGCATTTTCTTAACATCGATCTGGAGAATAAATTAGTAATATTGATATTTTTGATAATGTATCATGAATAATAAAAAATATATTTAGCACCTTTATTGTTTTAACACAGACTCAACAAACCACTCAGTGTTTATGGCAATGAATAACACAATTGATTGATTGATGGATATTAGGCGCCATAACATCGAGGTCCTATAGTGCCAGAAAAAGGTGATAAGAGAGGTGTGACAGCAAGCAGGAAGGAAATAAAAAGAAAAGAGGGACAGTTGAAGAACTGAAAGATGGGAATCATTTAGTCTGGTCTCTCACTAGCGATCTTCCTAGCATGGGAAACCCTCTCTCTCCGATATCGGGGCAGAGCAGGGGCCGGAGCCCCCTCTAGTCTAGATCACCAGGTCTGAGACACACAAGCCCCCCACCATGTCAAGGTGGTTCCCGTTAGGGGGATGAATAACACAAGCCTGGGAAAACAATTGGTGGTCTTTAATGAGGGATTGAGTGTAAAATTAAGTAAGTAGTGGATACAAACAAGTATTTATTCATTATATATCCAGGGTCTACAGTAAGAAGATTGTCTTGTTGGTAAATGGGTAGGCTACTGATTCCTCTTAACTATGCCAGAACACAGAAGTCCTCAATGGGACTAACAAGGATGTGTTTAGAGATATAATTTGTAGGAATCAGAAGCCGTAAATCCTCATACACAATCACAGGGTCCTTAAAGGGAGATTCTTTTGTTGTTGGTGAATTGCAAAGTGTCTGATTCCTCCAAACAATGTCATGAAACACATCCCCTATTGGTAACATTAATGTCGTCTGATTCCTGACAGTTTGGAGGAATCAGCAGTAGCCTTCCAATTCACCAACAAAATAAGAACCTCAGACTCTTAGGGGGAGAGTATGCTTTTTCTACATTATAATGCCTTGATTCCTCCAAAGTATGCCAAGAAACATGACCAAATTAACAAAAATAATGGTTTCTGTTGCTTGCAATAACTGAAGAAATCAAGGGGCTCCAATATACCAAAGGTGTACTATCTCTTTAACACATACCTCAAACTCAACCAGGGATCTCTTCATTGTGTCCACATCAAATATGAGACACACCAACTCCTGTACAGGTTTCGCCAGCTTACTCTTGGACCCAGCCACTTTAGGGGCTATGGCAGTGTCATCATCCTGTAAGGGAAAGTTATGTTATGCTATGTTACAGTCAGAGGGGAGGTGGCTGAGTGGTTAGTGTTCTAGACTTTTAGCCTATAGGTCTGGAGATTAAATCCTCTCAGGTGAGGGGCTGAGAATATTTACTCTTCCAAATTGAGTTTCAGGCACTAACTATAAGGCCACCGAACATTGTAAAACACCCTCACTGGTACCATAACAGCGGAAGTATTTGGGAATTACCCTCACTTCCTTCCCTCTGTGGCTGGGTACCAGTGCTAAGTTGTGACGTGTGTGTGCTTGGGTAGCAATTGACCTGGGCCACGGTAAAGAGCTTGATTAAGCATATGTCCAGTGTCTTATGCAATGTTATAAGGTGAGGTGAGTATATGTTATGTTAGGTTAAAGTTAGGTTAAATTCAGGGAAGGGAATGGTAGATTAGGTTAAAGTAGAGTATATTATTTCTCCCTCTGTCCTCCACTATTTTCCACCCTATTTACTAACCCACAATGACCCGACTAAGCAAAGCAACACAGAACATAAGAAAACTAACTCATAAAGCAAGGGAAGCTCTGAAAAATAAAGCATGTGAAGAAAGAAGAGACATGTACACCACTGCCACCTGACCAGGCACCAATCCTCACCCCACCGGGAATTTCAAGTGTCAAAAAGAGGAAATTGGTTCTTAAAAATATATTAAAGTAACAAAAACAATGTCAGAGGCACCACTGAAGAAACATATGAGTAACAAATGCCTCTAGAATGTGGTGGACTACACGCCAGATAGACACTGATCTCGTCACAACAATTCGCTACACTTCAGAGCCCATTTTCTCAATTGTAGGTTTTCACATTTAAAATTTTATAACTCCCGTATTTTTAGGATTCATGCGGCATATTAATTGTCAGTTAATGCACTACAAATCTCCTTGATTAAAGTTTGATTATCTAGTGTATATTAATAGGTATAAATATCAATATCATATAGATATAAATATCAATAGCGATAAAACAAAATTAATTTTCTAACTTCACTAATAGGGAATTGGTATGCAAATTTAGGACTGGGTAGGATAATTGGTATTTTACTTATAATCAAATTTTGAAGATGCTATAAAATTTTCTAATAAATATTAATTATATTTTTTCTATCATAGGGTAGGTATCGACATCACATTTGGGCATTGTGACTTTCTAAACAGTATTACTTTTAAATAAACATTTCAGAGCTCTATGTTCAGTAGTTTTGTTTTCAAACTAATTTATGACCAGTGACCTTTAACTTAGCCAAGAAATCCAACCTCATGGGAAAACTACACGTTGGGAAGATATTTGATTGATTCATCCAAGTCAAGGTCTGAAGGCATGGCATCAGATTCCAAAGCCTCGTAAAACCCAATTGAATATTGAAGATCACTTTTGGTTTGTAGATTTTTGGCAGTGATCAATGAATATTATGTTTATCTCACAAGGAGACCAAATTATCAGAACGACAAAATCTGGTCACTGACTCTGGATGAGATTTCAGATGAAGAGCATCATGATGAATTAATCAAAAGTTCTGAATGTGTTGGTGTTTTTGTTCTGTTCACTGTACAGTAGATGATATGAATGTTGAATGTGTTGGTGTTTTTGTTCTCTTCACTGTACAGTAGATGATATGAGTGTTGAATGTGTTGGTGTTTTTGTTCTCTTCACTGTACGGTGGATGATGTGGGTAATAAAGCCTCGGGGACAAAGTTGGGATGGATATTATTTTCAGGAGATCTTGACAGAGCGTGTCATGGTGTCATTCCCTTTCTTCAAAACTCTCAAAATGTTGTGTATGTCACTCAGGTTACCTTTCTATGTGACAAAGTACCATACATGAAAGTGCTTTGAACTTAGAACCTTCTTAAGGACAACAATATGACAACAATTTGATAATGATGAGTGGCTCGGTAATACACTCGATCTGAATGTCTGTGAAGACGTTGGATCCATCTTGATGAATAAGTTGAAAAAAGGATGATGTCTGAACCTCAAAGCAACTCAATTTAATCATACCAAGACAGAGGAGCACATCGATGCTGTACTTAGGGGAATGAAGTTTAACAAGGAGCTTTCTGAGTCACGTTCGACTTCCTACTCTGCTCATTTTCACCCTTGATATTTTTTATTTTCTCCATCATGCTTAGTTTACTCTGTACAGGGGGGGGGGGGGGGGGGGCAATCAACACACAGCAGTGTTTTATGAAGTCTGGTGGTCTTGTACACACACACACCTGTCCATAGTCAATATCCATGATGTACCAGGAACCAGGTTTCTTGTTGAACTCTTTAGCAGTGAATGAGTTACGAGTCTTCTCTTCATACACTTCATTAAAGGAGGCCATGGCATCATTAAGGTCCTCAAACTCCTCCAGTTTGTCTTTACCGATGACTGTACCAATGCGACCCCAGGAACGAAACACCCACCACCTGTTAATAGAAAATGTTCTAGTTGTATAATATATAAATATAGTAATGCCTTATATAAAACCCACAAGTCATATAATACACTCATATGACCCCATAAATGGATAACCCATTGTCATCATTAATACCCCATATCCCTTTGTTTATAAAGGGGGTGGGGGACTCTTAATACCAGTGGGGTATCCAACCTTCACTCCCCTACTGTAATGTAAAGGAATACCATGCTGAGTGTACAGTCAGCGTCAAAAGTCCTGTTGCCTCACCTGCTTCACTGAGACACACAGTATTCATGGACTCGAGAAATACACACATTTTATACACTTAATAATCTCGAGAGTATGAACTTTGTGTACCTCGGTGAAGCAAGTGAGGCGACAGGACTTTTGCCGCCGACTGTACCATCACAACAATGGTAGGCAATGGACTAATAATGGTGGCCTGTTGCCTGGAAAAGTTTGGAATAATCAGTGGCTCCTGTTTACCACCAACACTCTACTTTTCTCCTTTAAGTGAAGATTTTTTCTTTTTTTTGTTTTGTTGGCAAATTGAAAGGCTACTGATTCCTACAAACTGTGCCACAAAACAGATTCCTTATTAGTAACATTATGGTGACTTGTTTCATGGGATAGTTTGGAGAAATTATAGACCTGTCAAATCACCAATAACAAAATAATCTGCCCTTAATTATATAAAAACAAAGTTCATCACTTACTCTCTCTTTGAGTCACTCTCCAACAGTTGAAGTTTATAGTAGGAATTGGTTCCTTTCATTATATCAACATGACCCAACACACAATTGTAGAACTTATCACCACGCTGAAAGTAGTTGGAAAAATACATTATTATTATTATTATCATCATCAACACTGTTATTATTATCATTATTATCATCATCATTATCATAACTACCCATTTCCCTTTGTTTTTCAAGGTAAGGGTATGGCTCTAGTCCTGGGTTGTCAAACTCATTAACCCCAGTGGGCCACATTTAATTACAGTATATAGTACGTGGGCCAGATAATTATGAACAGATCAATACCACTTATTAAGGAAGTAATATAATAATAATGGATTAATGATAATAATAATAATGAAAATAATAATAGGAAAGAAAGGTAAATTTGATCTACACTTGTGTTTACATGTACTGTACAGTCATCCCTCCGCTATCGCGCCTAATTGGTCCCGTAAGTAGCACGTGATAGCGGAATTTAATAACTAATGGGAATAATTGAAATTGGTTCCCAGTCCCTCATATTTCAAGATTTTTCCTCCCTAAACATGTTTTTTTTTACTAATATTTCTTTGCATATAATGAAAACTAAAGTAGATTAGTAAGAAAATAGCATTTTTAACCTAATACAGTGGACCCCACAAGTACAGTAGGCGTGTTGAGTGTTGTGGTTAGGTGGTGCGTAAATGGATATGCCTGACTGACCTTAGGGACTGAAGATTAATAATGAAAATTGGGATAGGTTCTTATGTCTCTCGAAAGTGACGTTTTTTTTTTATTATGAAACCTCAAACACGATGGCAATTCATTAAACATAATAGAACGTGTTCACATATGGAGAGTCGGGCGCCCGATTAGGAGTTCCGAGAGCACGCACCAAAGCAGGGTGTCAGACTGACTGTAGAATGAGCTACCAAAATATTAACTTAAAATTATTTTCAAAACGATTGTATCCATATAAAATGGGTGGCGAAAATAAGTGAAGCATATCCGAGGAGTTTTTATACAAAACGAGCGAAATGATAATGAACATGTTAGGAAATTATATCACTCGTCTGTGAAGTGTGTGTGTGTGTGTTCCCACCACTTCTCCCGCGCTCCTTCCCCCCCTACCCTCAATATCTCCATTCCCCCTAGCCCAAGGTCATGGGAATATAGGCCTAGCCTGCCTTGTCACCGTGTGTGTGTGACTCTCTCGTGTTTAGTAATTACGAGTTAAACACTAGCTTCAACACTCAGTCATGCCAGGTGGTGCATTTACAAAATGGAAAGCCATATCCTTCCATATAAAGAAGGAAGTTATTTCGGCATTTCTCAGACAGAAAAAGAAGAAAACACTAATAACGTATGATTAATAAAATGTAAACAAACGATATCATGCTATCTCCCCCCTTCCCCCCTACCACCTCCACTGCTACCACGCATGCCGAAGACTCATTTCAGTCATGAGTCGTCTTAATACAAATTGTTATATGCATTTAATATGCTTAATACGAATTGTAATATACATCCCTGTAGGAACGACGTCTTATATCGACGTATTGGACATTCTATACCAGACCGAGGTGTAATTAGGCGCCGATGAAAAAGCATCTCCGCACATTGTATCACTAGTTAAAGATAGGGTTGATAAGCAGGGCTAGTTAGAAACCCACCCAGTCTTCATCTTTACTGCTGTAACACCATGTCATGGTAAACATGGCTGTCAGTCCAGTTGATAAGTTATAAACCCACACAGTCCTCATCTTTACTGCTGTAACACCATGTCATGATAAACATAGCTGTCAGTCCAGTGTGCTTGGCCAATCACATAGTCGCTACTTTCACTGTTGTAACACCATGTCATGATAAACATAGCTATCAGTCCAGTGTGCTTGGCCAATCACATAGTCGCTACCTTCGCACCGCCAAATTTGAATGTTACATGCGCGATAGTAAGCATACGGATGCGCTATAGAGGATGAAGGTGAACTTTTCACACATGCGCGATAGTAACGAAACGCGAAAGTGGAACCCGCGATAGCGGAGGGATGACTGTAAAGATATAAACATAAGACAGTGCCAGTGTTGAACCTGAAGCTATTTGAGCCCTTCCTTGTATTGTAGGGGAGATCAGGCTGTGTGTACAGTAGGCCTCAAGAATTAGTACAGTTAAACCTCGTTATAACGGACTCACAGGTGATATTGTGTCCGTTATAGCAACGATTTTTTACGAGGGGTACGAACAACGCAATTTTGAGTAATGACTGAAATGAGTCGGCGACATCCGTGGTGGTGGAGGTGGAAGGGGGAGAGTAGGGGGAAGAGGGGAGATAGCGCGTGATATCGTTTATTTACTTTTATCAACCACACACTCTGGTGTTTCCTTCTCCTTTCTCTGTCCGAGAAAAACCTTCCTTCTTGATATGGAAGGATATGGCCTTCTGTTTTGTAATGCTCCATCTGACATGAAGCTGGTGGTTAACTCGTAAATTACTAAAAACGAGCAGGTCAAACACAAGGTGACAACACATGTTAGACCTATAATTCCCTTGACCTTGGGTGAATGGAGACTGAAGGTAGGGGGAAAGGAGCGAGGAAGAAGTAGTGGCAACACGAACACACACACACACGCTTCGCAGACGACAGTGATATAATTTCGTGACATGTTCATTATGATTTCGCTCGTTTTGTATAAGAACTTCTCAGATTTATTCGAGAGTCAACTGTATATATACATAAATAGGTATGTAATGATGTGTAAATAATGTACCTACTGTATAATGTAAAAATATAATGGAGAAAAAATAGAGAAACCAAAATTCAGACAAATTAAAAAAAAAAAAAAAACTCTAGCTGATTGTGTCCGTTGTATCCGAAATCAGGTGTAACTGTGTCCGTTAAAACGAGGTTTAACTGTATAATAGAGCATTGGTTATAAGGGGGTCTTTATTCTACACACACTGTAAGGATTTTGTCGACTGATTCAAGTATTACCCAAATAACATTACTAAAACTGTTTGGTGTTGGAAAATTAATGTACTAAATGTTCTAGTTATTATGAACCCTTGATATTCACACTGGTGTATACGAATTCCTAACGTCCACTGTACAGTCGGTGGCAGAAGTCCTGTCGCCTCACCTACTTCAACGAGACATGCAGTGTTCATGGACTCAAGAAATACGCATGTTTTCTATACTTAATCAAGATCTAGATCTTGCACTTAATAATTTTGAGTCTATGAACATTGCGTGCCTTGGTGAAGCAAGTGAGGCGACAGGACTTTTGCCGCCTCCTGTACCGTCACAAGAAAGGTGGGCGATGCAAATGCCACTTATAAAAACCATAAAATACACACATTTAATTTTTATGTATATTCAATAATCTGTTGTAAAATTGTATAGCATAATATTGTTATAGAGTAATGCCTTGATTTACACTGTTGTTGTTATGAGTGTGTATTGTAATGAATGTATGTACAGTAAACTTTCTTTGAACATTACACACCCATAAACCCACCAGTGTAAAATTAGGGTTTACTGTACACACATACATGACAGATATATCCCTTATTAGTACCATTGAGTGTACCTGTTTTCTGGTATAGTTAGGAGGAATCAGTAGCCTTCTATTTCACCAACAAGAGATATTAATGTTGGTAAATTTGGACCAAGTGATGTCTCTAAACTATTACATATTTGTTCATCTGGTTCTGTTTCCTGAAATACTCTGAATGAATCAAGGCACTTCAATGTACCATAATATACCATTAAATATGTATGTCTTCACTGCATTTGAAGGAGCACAAGTCAGAGTGAGTGTGTGTTCCAGAGTTGATCAGTTGTGTATATGAAAGACTGAGAGTACCGGTTAACTCTTACATTAACAAGGTGTGTGTGTGAAGTTATTTTTTTTATATAGCCTATATCAGGCCCTTTGCTATGGAAATCTTAAAGAGAAGGGGTTCCTGGTGCCCCTCGTTCCACGGCTATATATACTGTACATATATAGAGATAATATACCAATTCCAACTTACTTTGTATACGTGAGCAATGGAGTCAACGCCTGAGTCAGGGTCGACGGCAGCACCTCCCTTCAATTTCACTTTCTGTTTGTCGGGAATACTCTTGACATACCTCGAACCTACCAAGGCCAAAACATACACTTGTCAAGAGATAAATTAATGGGGGAGGAGTAGTGTTAGAGAAGATGAGTAGTAGAGTAGTTAGTAAAAATAAAAATATTAATGAGTTGGTACTGTAAAAATAAATCAAACCAGTTTTTAAGGCATACGATAGGGTGGATAGGAGAGCTATGTCAGAGGTGTTAAGAATATATGGTGTTGGGGGGTCTTTGCTAAAAGGCATTGAGGCTTTTTATGCAGAGGCAACAGCGTGTGTGCGGGTAGAGGGTGATCTAAGTGAGAGTTTTAATATTAAGGTAGGGCTGAGACAGGGATGTGTTATGTCACCATGGCTGTTCAACGAAACTCCACCTACAGGGAAGTTAGCTTGTTTCGTGGCTTGGTCAGGAGGAATCAGAAGGCTCACATTTTCATACACGATCAGAAGGGTCCTTAATTATAAGGGAAAGAGTAGTGTTGTAATGGGTTGGCAATAATCAAGTTCATTTAATTAAGGGGATTAGTATAGTGTTATGTTATGGGAGGGTAAAAATTAAACTACATATTTAATTATGGAGAAAATACACTGTTTTTATGGGCTGATAATTATCAAATGAGTTAAATCAAATGGGGAAGAAATACACTGTCGATATGGCTTGGTAAATATTAATGGACTTATGGGTTAGTAAAAATCAATTGAGTGTTTAATAAAGGAAGAACCACTCTTTGTTATGAATGAGTAAAAATCAAATGAGTTTTTAATTAAAGGAAAACTACTCTATGTTATGGCTTGGCTAAAATCAAATGAGTTAATTTAATGGAGGTTAGTATAGTCTTATTACTGACTTGATAAAAATCATAAAGAGTTAAATTAATGAAGGGAGAAGTTATAATGGACATAAAAAAATCACCAATAACAACAATTTACATTTTGGGAAAGTTATAATGGATACAAAATATGTACAAATAACAACAACAACTACTTACACAAAATACACCAAAAACAATTTATATTTTATAAAAGTTGTAATGGACACACAACATGCCAAACTACTAAAGCTATACTGTAACACTAATTAACTTAACCTAACTCAACAATAACACTAACTAATGTAACTCAACAATTACAACCCTAACTCACCTAACCTAACCCAATAACAACCACAGTAACTAACCTTCTGATTTGCTGGAACTCTTTGACTTGGTAGCAAAGACTCTTGCCTCTGGCTGTTAAACAAAAAAACATACATATATAATAACTGTATATAAAAAATAATGAGTAAAACAGATGCTCATGATTAAAAAAAAAATAATGAAAACTTACTTATCTGAGTAACAGTACTGTGGAAATGAGTTACTTGAAGGGTGCATGTGGATTTACTAGGTGGGATGGAGAAAGTAATGAGTGTGTGTATGAGTGAGAAGGCAATTGGTATTGAGTGTGGAGTGGTTGAGAGTTGTGAGAGGCAGACCACTGGTTAGATGGCAAAACAGAGTGGAAGAGTATGTAAAGGAGAGAAACATGAGGAGGAGGGGAGGGTTGGACCAAGTAAGGAGGGAGTGTTTGAACAGGGAAAGATGGAGACTTCTGCCATGGCCACCCCCTTGGGGGGAGTTCCCAGAGGGAACGAGGCATCAGAGCTATAGATAGATAGAGTAACAATGTTGGTGGTAAATCTGGAACAACTGTTGATTTCTACAAACTATTCCAAGCAACAACTATCTATCTATCTACAGCTCCAATGCCTCATTCCACCCAGGAACTCCTCACAAGGGGATGGCCACAGCAGAAGTCTCCAGTTTTCCCTGTTTCAACACTCCCTCCTTACTAGGTCCAGCCCTCCTCTGCCACTCATGTTTCTCTCCTACACATACTATTCCACTTCGTACTGCCATTTAATGGGAGGTCTGCCTCTCACACCAGGTGCCACAACATCACTTTCATACACTTTTACAAACTCTTCACCTTGCATTCCCTCCATATGTCCAAACCACCTCAGTGTATTACGTTTCATTCTCTCAGTGATCCTATGACCTGTCTATCCCTCATAGTTTGATGTTTACACAGAACTGTTCCCAGGTACTTAAACTCCCAGGCATATAGGGCCATACAGCCCCTCCTTTGTGTTAATTTGTTTTTTTCCCTGTGATCAGAGTGTACCTGGTGTCTGGGGCAAGAGGCCAATCTGCCCCAGGAGAACATCAACAACAACTTCAACTCCTTCCCTTCCTCCATCATCTCACCCTTTAAAGTTATCTCACACTAAGTCCCAGTTGGTACTCCCACTCTGTAAGATGTGGCAAAGTCAATCACTTCAGTTTCTGCTCTCTCAAATACCATCACCTAACTTTTACCCCATTCACCTTCAGTTTCCATTGTTTATATATAATGAACAGCCATGATGACAGACACAGCCCTGTCTCAACCCTACACTAATATTAAAACTCTCACTTAGATCACCCTTTATCCGCACACATGCTGTTGCCTCTGCATAAAAGGCCTCAATACCTTTCAGCAAACAACTCCCAACACCTTAAATCCTCAACCCCAGTATTCTAAGAAGGCTTAATCCCCTATAGCTACCACACTCATCCTTACTCCCCTTTCCCTTATATAAAGGCAAAATTTAGGCTCTCCTCCAATCCTCTGGCACCTCCTTGCCTCCAAGCCAATGTGCATATAAGCAACATCCACTCCACCACAACCACACCCCAACACTTTAGCATTTCAGCCGTTATTTCATCCACCCCCGGTGCCTTTCCCATCTTCAACTTTCCTAACCTCTTCCCTTCCTAAATTTCCCTGTACACCTTGTCGTCTACCACCTGCCCTCCATCCCCATGCATGTCACCACCGCCTCCCCTCCTGTCCCTTCATTCATCAAACCAACAAAATGCCTTTTCCACACTTCTTTAACTTCCTCACTTCCACTCATATTGACTCCATTCTCTCGCTGCCAAACTTTTCTTCTCTTTCACTTTTAACTTCCTTTCAGAATAATTTCTTTTTACTGTTTAAATTGTTAAATTTATATCAATTTATTCTTTGCTATGTAAGGAAATAATTTACATGTATCACACACTTAAATAGGAATTCCTTATTTCCTGTATAGTTGTTTATTTTTGTAAAGGAAATAAAAATATATATATATTGCATATTGGGCATTTCACTTGAGCTGTGCCTGCAGCCTTATTGTAATGATCTCATCTGGCCTGAGGCATCAAAAGGTTGCCTAACCCTGTTGTAAACCCTTGAATACAACAGCATGAGTACCAATTCTTGTGGCCAATAATACTACGAGCATACCACTCCATTTAATATATATATATATAAAGTCAATACTATAACTAAATGCCTTGTATTACTTACATTTGTTCCCCAGGATGCAATGCTCTTCTTTGTAATCATCAACAAGGCACCTCCTTTGTCCACCTCGTCTAGGAAATCTTCACTCACACAATGAATGTTCTTGGATTTGGCGGTAGCAATCTTCTTGTCAGTTCCGCCCACATCATCTACAAGTGCCACAACAAACATTAAAAATAAAAACAAGAATAGTAATAATAATAATAATCTATATATACAAAAATATTCAGAGTAAAGTAAAAAAAAATACATTAATAATAATAAAATAAATATACATTCATAGTAATATAATAATAAAGACCATTAACCCCTAAAGGACCGGGCCCGGCATATGTCGGGTTGCCTCTAAAGGACCGGGCCCGGCATATGCCGGATTGCTAAAATTTCCCAAGGTTATGGAGTTTCCCCAATTTTTTTTACTCCAGACGTTGGCTACACTGGTTTATAGTAGGATGGGATGCTCAGACAGAGGTCACACTGCTTTTTCTAGGGTAAAATTGAGGGATTATTGATCTTATGTCAGAGTGTGATGGTGAGTGGCTTAGCCGACGAGCGCCTACCCTCATTTTCTACTACCTCGCCACGGTCAGCGCACCCACTCAAACACTAGCGCTCAACTTACGGCGACCATACCTCATTCAACTCAACATAATTATGTAACCATCAAACCTACAGACTTCCCATTGGTACCAATCGAAAGAGGAAGAGTTGCTCGTTCCAATGTAGGTTAAGAGTAATAAGCATTCGAAAACAAGCTATTTTGCATGACTTTCACCAAACCCCCCCGGTGCTAGAGGTACTTACTTTTATACTACCGCTGGTCCTTTAAGGGTTAAATACAATAATAATAATAATAATAATAATAGCTCGTCCAGACAGCTTAATCCTCTGGTTTGCACCACCTCTGTAGCCCGGGTCTGTATCCTGCCTCATGCTCAAAACATAAACAACACTTTTGACAGCTAATAGCATGTAAGCCACTTAATAAGCTATATGAATAAATGATACATGATAACTAAGTACAGACCTTTAATTTGAAATATAACGTCACTATAATTTTTTTGTATATATATATATATGGTAGGTAGAGCACTATTGGAGCGCTGAAATTACACCTTCACACAGCGACAGCTATTCCTACACTGGCAAAACAAGGCTGGTGTGACTCATGGGAGCTACCAGGCACACACCCCTTTTGTTGTCACCCTAATCAAGTATGTCAGGGGGCGTGTAAATTTAAAAACTGTGTTGTTGACTTATGTAGTCACCCACACTTGTTGGTGGCGTCGACTTATGTCGTCTCCCGCAATTTAAGGGTTAAAGAACTTCAACAATAATAATAATAAAATAAAAATACATTAGTAATGTACTTTTGATAACTTGGAGCTCCTTATTCCTCCAAAGCATGCCAGGAAACAGGACCAGATTCATAAATATATTGGTGGCCTGTCCTGCTCAAATATTATTACATGCATTTCAATGGGAGTGTTTACACTCATGGACCAGTCCACAGATATCTTGACCAGAGCGAGAGTGGAGCGTGACCGATAGTGTGAATGGGGTGATAATGAAGTTTCGCTCCACTCCAGTCTTACTTTGAACTTTAGAAAAAAGTTATCTGTATTTTTGTCATGTGATATATGAAGAAATCACTTAGTGAGTTCACGTCTGCACAACAAATTATTGTTTATAATTACTTCCTTTCAAGCTATTCTGGGTACATAAAAAATTAAAAGCATTAATGAAGATATAAAAATAAAAACTGATATTTATCAACATTATATTTATTTTACATATATTTGTCCTGTCTTGTACAATCTATTAATGAGTCTATCAAGGACAAAATGTAGTGATGATGATGAAACTGCTTGAGTCTTAGTAACAGGAACAAAAATAAGAAAAGGAGGAGTGGCAAGATGGAAATATATCATTGAGAGAAGGGGAGGAAAAATAGGATAAAGGAGAAGATAATTGATGGGAATGGACAAGAAAGTTAAAATATTAAAGAGGAAAGGAAAGGAAAGGAAAGGAAAGGAAAGGAAAGGAAGGGAAGGGAAGGGGGAAGGGAGCAGAGAGAAAGAGGGGAGGGATGTGGAAGGGATAGAAGATATATTATGTTCCCTTCCTTCTGCTTGAATTTCGTGTCACAATATTCACAGCACTTGAATTTACTCTCATAATCAACTAATTGAGGAAACACTATATGAAATTCTCTTTCATTTTTCCTATCTTTCAAGAGAGGATGAACCCATTGCCTTCTTTTCTTATGCTTTTCCATTTCTTTTTCTTCCCCCTTGTCCAATGCAATGGCGTTCATAGAAAACTCTTATTTGGAAAAATTTGACATCCTCCCACAACAATGGTGTGATAGTTAAACTGAAGAGTGAGAGGATCAACAACCCCTTCCCTGTGACCAGAATGAGAGCAGACCGTGAGCGGAGCATTAGTGTAAATACCCGTGGCCTGTGAGTGGGGCGATAAGAATAGGCCCTAATAGTTTGAAGGAATCCCTTGCTTCAGATTTACTACAAACATGGTACTATCCCCATAGTATGTATGGAAATGAATAACACAAGCCTGGAAAACATTTGGTGGTCTGCAATGAGGGACTGAGTGTAAAATAAAGTAAGTGGTGGATATACAAGTATTTATCTACCCAGGGGGACTAACTTTATTCTCTGTGAATACTAGTCATCCCCTAAAGGGCTAGAAAAAAAAACGGTTGTAGGATCTGGTCATTTCCTAGTGGATATGAGACCTACCCACACGGACTAAAAATCCACTGCTGTGTGGACCGCCAGCACACGGGGGTGCATTTCCCTTTGCATGTAGCAGTGTAAACTCCCTCCCCCTTATGGTCCCTTCAGGGCTGGTCTCATGGAAGGTGTGGCCCCACTTTAGCTCTTGTGGTAACGTGGACTTGGGCCCACAACACTGGCTGTGGGATCAAAGACCCTCCCCCCAATCTCCCTGGTGGTTGGAGGCCTCCAGACTCCCTGGTCCAGTAAGCTGTGGTTCCAACTCCCTGGGATGTGCTTTGGTAGCCCAGGCAATGCTACTCTAGTCAATCCTGCTAATTCTAGCATAGGCCTTTCCAGTGGTACCATCACCATGGCTATATATAGCCTATGTACAGGATATCTTGTGCATCGGTCTTTAGAGGTTAAGGGTTAATTGGAGATTCTTTTGTCAGTAACTTGGAGAGCTACTAATTCCTCCAAACTATGCCTGGATATACATACAACAGATCCCCTATTAGTAACATTAAGGTGGTCTGTTGCCTGGTATAGTTTGGAGGAATTAATTGCTTCAGACTTTACCACCAGCATCATAATCAATTAAACTTACCTCTTTTTCTTTCTTTTTTTAAACAGCTTGTGTTCAACTCACCTGGTGTGGTTATTACAGCAGTTGTAGTGTCTTCAATTTTGGTGGCAACTTGTCCTCCCAACTCCTTGATCTTTTCCTTCATTGTTGTTTTGTCTTTGGTGAATTTCTTCCCCACCAACACAAACTTCATCCCTTCTAATGGTTTGCTGGTAAAGGCAGATCTGTAAACACAAAAATTAAGTCATAAATAAAAACTATATATATTGGAGATAGATTATTTATGTTACCAAATTAATTTCATTTTCAGATTCTGTTTACCTGTAAACACCAAAATAGATAATATACTGTATATCAATTCATTCATTTTCAGATTCTGTTCACTTATAAACAGCAACTTTAGAAGTCATATATATAAAATAAATTGGAGATTGATTGTATATGTTATCAAGTTTGTATTCAGATTCTGTTTACATGTCAACACCAAAATATATAATATTTTATTTTCTAGTTCATTTTCATAATCTCATTTACCATTTATCATCTTTGTTATCCAATGGAACATACATAACATAGTTAAACATACATTTCCTTTATGGGGTAATAATATACTTTTGGTATATCAGAATGTCTTGATTCATCCAAAATATGTCACGAAACAGGACCACCAGATTAACAAAAAATAATTGTGTCCTAAAGTTGCTTGGAATAGTTCGGAGGAATCAATTGCTCCAGATTTACCACTGACACTGTACAAGATAAGCTATTAAATATGGAAATAGTAGTTATCTCACACCCAATTCAACAACCTTTCTTCTTGTCAATATAGTATACTCTCACTATACTGAAGGAGAGTCATTCGTAGTGGTTTGTAAGCAAGCAAACAAAAGAATCTTAATCTTAGTAGTGTAAATGACATGGCTAATTATTTAATGAATTTGGTGAGTAATCTATGCAGTGATCATTATTAACTACCATAATTGTTTGATAGATTTTGTGAATGTGGATACTCAGCTTTTGGAAAATTATGAAGCCTTAGAAGTGTGGTTGGTTAGGAAGTTAACTAAAGATTATGACTGTGGAATCGACTCAGAAACCTAAATATTCACGACATATATGGAGAAAGTTATATATAGGAAAGCATGAAATTCACTACAAATAATAAATACTTGTATCCACCACTTACTTCATTTCACACTCATTCCCTCATTGAACACCAACAAATGGTTTCCCAGACTTGTGTTATTTATCACCATACACACCAAGGGATTTAAAAGGATGGTGTGTGTGTGTGTATGTGTTTGTTCCCAGACATGTATTATTCATTAACACACATACACACACTAAAGGATTTACTGAGCTTATGTTAAAAGAATATAAGTACTAAAATCCATCCACCCTATATTGAAGGCCTACTGTCTATAAATATAACATCCTACTTCATCATAATGGTAACTTACTTCATTTCTTTTTCCTGTGTAACTTGAGCACTTGTTGGTCCATAGTCAGCAAACAATCTCTTCCCAATTCCTTTGAACTTGAAGTTTGCTCTATAAAGATAGAGGGGGTCATTAAGTAAATTTTCTCGGGAAACTTGTGGTGTATATTAAAATAAAAAAAAAGATAATTAAATGGGTCAAATACTCCCAATTTATCAGGGATAAAACAAAATACTGTATTTAAATTTTAAATGACTATTGAGCTAACTAATTACATATAACAGAACTTTATTTATTTTTTTATTTTTTCATATACCAGGCCTACATCACCCTGGAGGTAAACCTTTACTAGGGAAATCTTACAGAGGCAGGGTTCCCCGTGCCCCTTCGTTCCACGGCTATTACACCAAAACAGGACGTGAGTCAGCTTCAGCCATGGCTGCCTAAGTAGGAAGGCCTCAGACTGCCGACTAACCCCTCCACTACCCCCTGCTCACAGGGGTGGTAACCTCTGGTAACAGTGAGATTTTTTCAGTGTCCCGAGCAGGACTCCAATGCTGGACCACAGTAACTGTAGCAGTGTACTCTTATCACTGTGATACCCACAGGATTGCTGTACTTAAATTAACAAACAGTAAAATAATCTTAACTTTGGATACAGTACATCACAAATTTTTGTTGTCAAAATACTCAAACCATAATATCTCAATAAATAGTTGTGCAAAATAGTAGTAATAATATCAAAAATAAATAAAAATAAAATTCACTGACAGTACAATACTTACAGGTAATTGTATTTCATTAATGTACATGATGATAATAATAATTTTAAAAAATGTACAAGTCATATATCTATCTATAGTTCTGACGCCTCGCTCCCTCCAAGGGGGTGGCCACGGCAGAAGTGTCTCCAGTTCTCCCCGTTCCAACACTCCCTCCTTACTTGTTCAAACCCTCCCCTTCCCCTCACGTTTCTCTCCTTTACATACTCTTCCACTCTGTTCTGCCACCTAACCAACAGTCTGCCTCTCACACCAGGTCCCATTAGATACCCTATATAGAGAGACTGGACAGCTCTGAAACTTCTGCAGCCCGCTGATTGGCTGGTTGAATGGGGCGCCATATTTGCTCATACTCGTCTCTGCCTGCTAGTAGGTTCGGCACAATATATATTTTGCCGTGACTGATTACTCGGTAGAATGTTATATCTATGTAATATCTTCTTTAGATAAACCAGCAGAGATAGTTTTAAGTCAATTTTCAACTCAACACATAAATGTTCCTTGAAAACTTCCCTAAGCCTTACAGAATGCCGAACTGTATAGTGACAAATCAGTAATATGTGAACAGCATGTAAACAGTAGTGTGTAAACATTGGTAATACCCCTATGGAAACTAATTACATACAAAAATTAATTAAACTAACTGTAGTTTCAAAGATTTCACAGATACCCTAAACACATTTGACTACTGCTGTCGTCTTTCAGTCAAACATCTCAGTTTAGTAGCGTCATCTGGCAACTCGTCACGTCCTATCGTGTGCTTTTAATAATGATAATAATGCACTGAGTATACTTACAGGTAATTGTGTTTCATTAATAATAATAATAATAATTCACTGAGTATACTTACAGGTAATCGTGTTTCATTAAATCTTCGGGAACAACAAAGGTCCGTCTCTTTGGTTCCAGGACAATATTGGTGCATCTGGTCCACTCAGTCAAGTTACCACGACACTTGTAGCCCTGACCATACCTGCAATGGAATAATCATCCACATATGTATTAACTCAAAACAAATTGCTGCCTAATGTTTTCACGTTCTCATTTGATGTTATTGTCTTGAACATTGAGTATCGGATTTTTTAAGTAAATTAGAAGATTCTGCTCAGTCTATTTATTGGAAAGTTTCCCAGCTAACGAAAAGATGGAAACTATAAAACTTTTACATGAGGCACCCCAATGTGGATGATTATTATTAACCACAGCATCCAATTCATTTAATTATTATTGTTGTAAATAAATAAGTATCCCATCCCACTTGTGTTTATCTTTACTATCAATACACACACACAGTTGTTTTGTTTTCATCAGAGTACACATATTAACAATAATATTAAGGGGGTAATATATATACAGTATACTTTAATTACATTGGAGTGCCTTGATTCCTCCAGGGTATGCCCCAAAAAACCAGGACCAGATGAACAAATATAATGATGGGCTGTTGCTTGGACATTTGGGAGGAATCAGTCGCTCCAGATTTACCACCAACACTGTAATACCCTCTTAATTAAATAACTGTAATACTATATTGTACTGTACTCACACATAACATAATCCATTACTGTGGCAGACCTCACAGGATTCCAACGCTCCAAACGTCATGATGTCAACAATAATATCCAACATCTGAAAATAATAATACAAAGCAGAGATGAGATGAGAAACATGAGGTGTGTCTTTTAAACTCCTAATTTACTATAAAAGAATAAATACATGGGGATGGAGGCAGATGCTGGACGACAGGAAGGAAAGCAATAGGGAAGTTGGAGATGGGAAAGGCATCGAGGGTGGATGGGATACCTGCAGAAATGTTAGTGTGTCGGGGGGAGGTGGTGGTAGAGTAGATGTTGCCGATATGTACATTGGCTTGGAGGGAGGGAGAGGTGCCAGGAGATTGGTGATGAATAACAAGCCTGGGAAAACATTGGATGCTCTTCAATGAGAGACCGAGTGTAAAATGAAGTGGTGGGTAATGAATAACAGAAGCCTGGTAAACCATAGCCTGGTGTAAAATCAAGTGGTAGATACAAGTATTTATTCATTATATATTGATGGTCTACAGTAACTAACTGTTAGGTGATGTAAACAGCATAAAAATGACTAACAATAATTCTTTCCACCTTACCCTGCTGTCACCACTAGGAATGTACTGCTCATTACATTCTAATATGTATGTTAATTCCTTCCTCTTCAGAATGGATAATGCCTCTCGGTGCTGAAACATTATCTTGTTCTGTTTACACAATTTTTTTTCATCTTCTAATTTGATCTTCTTGTTAGCAGCTGAGTCAGGTTCATCTTCAGCCTTACGTTTTCTACACCAAGAGAAAAAAGTCAATATTATTAATGTGGTAATATACACTTTTGGTACACTAGAGTGCCTTGATTCCTCCAAAGTCTGACAGAATGTAGGTCCAGATGAACAGAGACAATGGTGGCCGGTTGCCTGAAATAGTTTGGAGGAATCAATTGCTCCATATATAACACTAACACTGTACCATCCCCTGAACAAACAATAGGCTAATAATCTCTCTCTCACACACACATACCCTATTCAACATTAAGGAGATAATACAGTGTTGGTAAATCTGATGCAAGTGATTCCTCCAAACTATTCCAAGCAACATGCCACCATTATTTTAGTTCATCTTGGCCTGTTTCCTGGCATACATACTTTGGAGGAATCAAGATGCCTTAATGTACCAAAAGTGAAATTACCGTACTCCCATAAATATTTGTATACAGATGAATAATACAGGCCTGGGAACACACACACACACACATGCACACTATCCTTTTAACACAGACTCAGTTGTTGTTGTTGTTATTGAAGCCCCAAGCTCCTGAGGAAGGTCATGGCCTGAACTGGGCTTTCGTACAGTGCCCTCAGAGTGTATGTTGTTTTCTTGGCAGTATGGTTGTGTACATTGCAGTCTTCTATAATGTGTTTATTAGAATGGGGTGCTATATTACATCCTGGACAGGCATTCAAAATGGCTTCATGAAAACACATATATAAAATTACTAGCATTTAAATTCCCTCCATTGGTGCTTATTTTTCATCCACCCCCCATACAGCAATTAGTTTTTAATGCCAAAATCACACTGGAACACAAAGTGGGAAAAGGTAGTTTGGAGGAGTTATTGTAGTACCATCCAAATTATCAACTCATTAATTACTCCACCCCCTCACCTCACCACCATCAAGTATAAACTAGAGTACAATATTTTCTAGAAAGTACAATACAGTAATGTCATTTTCCACATGTTATTATTGTTGTTATGAGTGTGTATTATACTGTTTGTAATGAATGTGTACAGTAAACCCTCTGTACATTACACATACATAAACCTACCAGTGGATAATGAGGATATATTGTACACACATTCCTGGGAAAAAAATGTACAGCACGCACATACACACACACACCTAACAACACCAGTAGAAATTGGAGGAATTACTGTACAGTAAATATCAAGAAATAACACTTACACTTCAATCTTCTTTAATTTTGCTTTAAGCATCTTCTTGTCATCTGCTGAGAGAGTATTGAAGCCTGGCAATGCATCAGCAGCTAAGAAAAACTCCAGCTCAGTGCGGTTCTTACAGAAACATTCCACGTGGTGCCAGGCCGGTATTGGGCCGTACATTCGGGCTTTCTCGCTCTCATAATCCATCTTGCTGATCCGTATATCATCCTGTATAAATAAGGCAAAGTATAGTTAAAAGTAATGAAAAACACAAGTGTTGAGGATTTACAGTGTTGGAGGTTGTTTGCTCAAAGGCATTGAGGCCTCTACACTATTCAAAGCAACAGACTTCTATTATTATTTTAATTAATCTAGCCCTGTTTCCTGGCATACTTTGGATGAATCAAGCAAGGCAATAGAATGACCCAAAAGGAAATATATTTCCTCCTTAAGGGGAGATTCTTTGGTTGGCAAAGTGGAAGGCTACTGAATCCACCAAAGTATTCCAGAAACAGATGCCTCAATGGTACTAAAAAGGAGATCTGTTTCCTGGCATATACAGTAATTTAGTTTGGAGGAATCAGAGACCTTCCAATTCATCAACCAAAGAATCTCCCCTTAATTAATCATAAATATTATTATGACTCACTTAACACCAGTTCACCAACCAAAGAACTTTCCCTTAACCACTTAGCCGTGGGCCTTATCTACAGTACCATGGCAGCTCTGTCTTGTGGTCCTTTCTCCCACAACACAATTGACGGTTAATAGCTTGTACAGTTGGGACACATGAATGGGTGGTACAGCCCAGGTGAAAGATACTTGTCCCATTTGAGTAACCAGTGTCTATTATCAGGTATATACTTGCTTTTTATTACCATCCTCAATACTGACTTCTGCCCCTGATGTCTCCTATTTGGCACTAAGGAACACACACCATCCTCAATACTGACTTCTGCCCCTGGTGTCTCCTATTTGGCACTAAGGAACACACACACACCATCCTCAATACTGACTTCTGCCCCTGGTGTCTCCTATTTGGCACTATGGAACACACACACACACACCATCCTCAATACTGACTTCTGCCCCTGGTGTCTCCTATTTGGCACTAAGGAACTTGATATTGGGAGAAATTGACCATCTTTCTCTTGGGCTGTACCACCCATTCATGTGTCCAACTGTACACCACTCACGTTACATAAATAAATGATACAGGATATTGAAGTACAAACCTTTAGCTGTCTCCTGATGTACTTGTAAAGACTAAATGGACCTCTGTAGGATGGGTAGCCAACTCACAATGATATCAACTCAAACTTCACTTTTACACTCTATTTACATATCTAAGTGCAGTCGGCAGCATAAGTTCACTTCATATCCACCTGTTGTTGAAGTTCCTCAAGCTGTCTGGCCGAGCAGCCCCGAGCTCCTGAGGAAGGCCATGGCCTGAACCGGGCTTTCCCACAGTGCCCTCTAAGAGTGTATGTTGTGTTGTTGGCGAGTGTGGTTGTGTGTATTGCAGTCTTCAATAATGTGTTTAATAGTATGGGGTGCTGTGTTGCATCCTGGACAGGCATCCGCAGTGGCTTCATCCAGCCTCTTCTGATATGTCAGAAGGGCCGGGTGGTGGCCACATCGCAGCCTGGCCAGGTGGACTCTGTCCTCACGGGGAAGGGAGGATTCAGATGGATGGATGTCAGGAGGTCGTGCACGCAGCTGTGAGTTGTTTTTTAGTGTTTGGATGGACTGTTGAGTGATTTGAGTATGGATGTGTTTTTGGAGATTGGTTTGGGGTGGGCATGGTGTAAGAGATGATAGTATTTGTGTGTGGTATCGTGTGCTAGGTGTTGTTTTGATGTTTCTTGGCATATGTGGGTGTTGTGCCATGTAGTGTAGTGGATGTTGTGGGTTTGTGGAGGCTGCAGCAAGTGTTTGTGTGCCTCTCATGTCAAGGTGATCCTTGATTTTGAGGACTTTGGTTTCATGGTGTAAGTGGTCTGTAGGTGTGGTAGCTGTGCAGCCTGTGATTGTCTTTAGGGCTCTGTTCTGTATGGTCTGTAGGGTGTTGTGATGAGTCTCAGTGATGTTTGAAGCCCAGGCAGGGCTTGCATAGTCCATCACTGATCGAATATATTGTTTGTATACTGTGATTGTAGATTCTTTGTTATGTCCAAATGTTGTGCTGGCAAGTGATCTGAGGGCTTTAAGTCTGTTCATGCATATATTAGCTATAGTGATGTTGTAATACAATTTTAATGCAGAGATGACAGATATAGTTCTCACATGGCAAATTACGTATGTTATTGGAATAAAAACTGGTTCAGAATGCAACTATCTGGTCAAATTATCAATATTAAGTACATGAGATGGATGTGAATTTATGCTGCAGGCTGTACATTTTCACACTCTGATTTTGTTATAAAACATCTTAACCACATTTTTCAACACCCTCTGCTGGTTTAACACTGGCAGGAGGTGAGTGGCTGGACTATGGCTACTCCCTACAAACCAAAATCAGTGTTGCCACCTGAATCAACCATGTTATGGGGCGAGCAATTTAAAAAACTACGTTGTCGAGAATTCTCGTCACCTGCGATATAAGGGTTAATGAACCATGTGATGTATGTAGGATAGTCAGAAAATTGCCATGAAACACCACCAATATTGAAGGAGCCTGTTTCATGACATAGTGAGGTGGAATCAGAAGCCACCAAGTCTCATACACAATCATAGGGTCCTTAACTAAACAATCAAACACCTACTGTAAATGGAAGGAGTTTGTTTCATGACATAGTGAGGTGGAATCAGAAGCCACCAATTCTCATACACAATCACAGGGACCTAAATTAATTACCAGTAACCACAACAACTCACCTTAACAATCTTTTCCTCACAGCATCTACACTTGGCTCGTCCACTCTTGGCATATTCAACGGTGAAGTCTTTACAGGCATCCTTTATCTTCTTGCTGTTACTCTTCCCATTTGTACTTGGAGTAGCTGCACCACCAACTGTCCCTGTCATACGTACATACATACATACATAAAAACGTACACCACCACCACCACCACCTGTCCATGTCATGCATACATACATACATAGATAAAATTATACTGTACACATTTATAAATGCCATATGAGATGTTTATTGGTAGAGGGGCTTCCATTCCCTCCTTCCCCAACAACCCTACCATTCCCTCCATTCCTTCCCCAACCCTTCCATTCCCTCTCCATCTACTGTTCCTTCCCCATTCTATCCATTCCTTCTCCATTCACTCTATTCTCTCCTTCCCCAACCCTTCCATTCCATTAGTTTTGAGTAAAATGAATGTTATAGTTTGATAATGGTCACTAAGCAAATATGTTCACAAACCCACATTTTTATACACCAAACCACAGCTTATTTTAAAATCTATTTGGTTATGCATAAAGCAGTAATAAAAAACAAACACACAAACTACATAAACACACCTAAATTTTGACGACAACTGTGAAAGAAGAATGTCATTACAACTTACCAACTTTGGCTTTGATCTTCTCTTGGTCTTCCCAACGCAAACTGTCAAAATGAGCAATGTCTGCCACGGTCTTGGGTCGCTGCTTCGAAAAGAAACACATCTGATGATACCAGTTGGGAACCTTGCCGTCAAACATTGGCGACTGCAAAAAAAGAAAAGAAAATAAGTTAGAACACTGGCCACCGAAAAAAAAAGTACCGTATATAGTTTAATTTTCAAACAATGTTGACTAAAAAAAAAAGAAGTTTATATATGTATATTTCAATTATCAAACGTTGGTGGAAAAATCTGAAAAATTAGAAAATGTTTACATTTTGAAACATTGGTGACTGAAAATAAAGTAAAAGTTAATATTTTAATTTTCAAACAATGGCGATTGAAAAAAAAATACATACATATAGGCCTATATACATATTTTTATTTTCAGCACATTGGTTGGTGTTCATGATTTTAAGTGTGACCTTTCAATCACCTTCTTCCTTGTGGCGCCTAATTTCAATCAAACGTTCAATCATTTTAAGGAGGAAGTACAGTATAGTGTTGGTAAATCTGGAGCAATTGTTTATTCCTCCAAACTATTCCATTAACCATTGCTACTAATCTGGTCCTGTTTCCTGACATACTTTGGAGGAATCAAGGTGCTCCAATATACAGTTGGCCACAAGAATTCTCACACAGGCTACAGTATATGGAAAGAGAGGTCAATATTCTGGAAGTACTGCAATGAATGTGTGTGTGTGTGTATGTCTACCAAGTGACTCGGTGATTACAAAATAACAAACCTAATAATAATAATGTATAGCAGTTACATACATTACAAAACAACAAACTTAAGGTGATATGGGAGTAGGGGATAGGCTTGGGGGGGTGCGGGAATAGGGGGACAGGCTTGGGGTTGGTAGAAAGCGTGTCCCCCTATTCCTGCACCCCCCAAACCCCCCCCCCAAAAAAACCAAGTCTGTCCCCCTACTCCTGCATCCCCCAAGTCTGTCCCCCTACTCCTGCACCCCCCAAGCCTGTCCCCCTATTCACATACCCCCTTAATACTAATTTTGTAAACAATAAAAAATAATGTGTATGAAATCTTGTGGCCAACAGTAATCTATAATAAAACTGAGGGAATATTTTTACAAGTTGCCACAACTCGATTTCAATTTTTTTTTCTATTACCAGTGTTTATATTTCACTATTACAAACAACTTTTCTATATACCATTTGCCGAGGAAATGCCATAGAAGAAAATAGTCTCAGAATGATCTAAATAAGTGGGTAATGAAGGTAGAAAAACCATACGCAATAAGGGTAACGTTAATTCATTCCATAATTACCGAAGTCTTAGAATGGTATAAATTAGTCGATATATGGTAGACACATTCCAATATAAAAAGACAATATCCTGGATAATAACAAAACAATATCAACGTTAACATAATCATAATAATAACAATAATGAGGATCGAATAGCCGCGTGTGTTCATGTTTGTTTTATTCATATTTTGTGCTCTATTTATCAGTTGCCATTATAATATAACACTGTCAATATTTACCTGAACCATTACTGCAAGTCACAAACAAATATATATATATAATACTAGCTTAGTAATAATAATAATAATAGCGTAATAATAATAACTGGCCTCACGCGTGTTCATGTTTATCTCCATTTAATACCTTATTTATCAACTGCCATTATAATACAACAGCGTCAATATTTACCTGAACCATCACTGCAAGTCGTAAACATTCCTTTTCAATTTTCTGTTTACATCCTCGGCAAGAAGCACGGCTACTCTTGGCATATTCTACACGGTAAGGATGTTGCTCTTCCTCCATGTTGGTGTTGTTGGTTCAAGTTGAGACTGGGACTGGAGGGACGGATATTCTCATGGTGGTTTGGGCTGTGTATCGTACCTGGCGTCTTAAAGTTATCGTATTTTTGTATTCAATTATTGCATCATATTATCGTATCGGGTATGTTAATTAATTAAAGTTATCGTATATAATAGTTATGGTAGACAGCAATTTTGTAATCAAAATTTTTCAGATCAGAAAACACTTAATATATTGTAAACTGGAAGGGAACATAATTTTTGTAAATGAATATCCTACTATAGGCCTATAATACCTGCAGTATATATCATATAGTTTAAACCAATAAGCAATATCGTAAAAAAATAATATATATTTATATCATGTTTTACTGAAATATCGCACCCACCAGTGTCAAAGTATCACATTTTGCGATAATTATCAGACACCTGGCAACACTGGTGGGCGGTGGGTGTCAGCGTTGCCAACTCCAGCATCAGCAGCTGGTCTCCTTGGCAAACCTTTTCCTGATTAAACTTGTTATTCATTGTTTATTATTGAAATTGATCATTATATGGACGATATTTTGTCTGGCATATATTTCCCTCTTAAATCCTGAATATTTATCATATGAGTTCTCCGTGTGGACTTACAATTTCCTTAAAACATGGAAATATATCTGTTGCTGTAATACTGTTTATGTTTTCCCGCCATAGCAACGGTAGATTCTTCATAATATTGGAAAAAGGCAGTGTTGCCAACCGTAGGGTAATCGCCCTATATGTAGGGCATTTCGACCTCAAATCCTTGTCTGTAGGGCGTAGGGTAATTTTACAGAATCATAACGAAACGTAGGCCATTACAACATTTTGGTATAAGTGATAACATATTTTGTAACAATAAAATATCATAAAATATCAGATATATGTTAAAAATGTATTGCTTAAAAATATCTATTACCTTCAACTACATAAAAAATAATTATCGCGGGGAAGATTTTACAAAATACATCTAACTCGGCCAACACTGTTCCCCTGTTAAATCCGCTGGCGATCACACGCAACCCTTCAATTAGTTACCCCGGTTCCCGGTTCCCGGGGTAACTAACTGAAGGGTTGCGTGTGAACGCCAGCGGATGTAATATGGAAGTTGGGGAACGAAGTGCTGGCCGAGTTAGATGCATTTTGTAAAATCTTCCCCGCGATAATTACTGATACATCGTACGTCTGTACTTTAAGATGTTATTATGAAACGTGCACCATTGAAATTGTAACAGGCACTTTTGGAAATAGAAAAAAAAAAAAAAAAAAAAAAAAAAAAAGGAAATAGTCGCCATATTTAGTCGGTCTCAAATTATATAGAAGGGCCCGACTGAAAGAGCATTATTTCTCTAGCAGAAATAATAGCAAAAACCCACAAGATCAAGATAAAAACAAATATATATATTGGTGTATGAGGTGCAAAATAAAGATTAAGATATAAGGTGCCGTTGTAAAGGCAATATTTCCCATCAACCATTGAAATTGTAACAAGCATTTTTGGGAATAGAAAATTGTACAGTAAAAAGGGAAATAGATTAAGATAAAAAATATATATATAAGTTTATAAGGTGCCGTTGTAAAGTCAATATTTCCCATCAACAACATAACCAATAAGGTTAAACTCAACAGAGAGTAAAGACATCAGATTTACAAAATTAAAACAGATAAATTTGTAAATGTAACAGAAATGTTAATAATATATTATCTAAATTGAATTATGTCTTATTAATTTCAGTAACTTTTCTTTTCTTTATTCCTGTCCACAGTCCATCATATCTGCAACATTTCACCACAACAGTTGTTTATTCGGAGATTTCACACACCATTTTAGCATACAAAGTTTGTATCATCATACACAGTTTCTATTTATTGTTACATTTACTACTATATATACCAATAATAGTAGTAGTAGTAGTAGTACTGTGTCACCACTTATTTTCCATGCAGCATACTTCCTATATTATATAATGGTGTTAAAAGTAGAGTAAACCCATACATACATACATACACCACAGGAGCTATACCTGTCCTCTACACACACTCAAGCCAGCCCAGCAGTCCTGTCCGGCGGCATGTATAAATAAAATAATTGAGGCCAAATAGAGGGTGTTTGTGGAGAAACACAGCTGATGACTGTGTAGTGCAGTGCAGTGAGCCTCAACCCTCGCCGACAGTATTTTTGAGTGAGGCTTCAGTCAACAGGTTCAGCCGTTTGAGCGTGTGTGGGTACATGAAGTCGTCAGGCGTCAGTCAGAAGTCCAACTGTTGTATATAATTATGAAAGATTGAGAGTAGGCTACCGGTTAACTCTTGCATTAGAGAGTTGGACAGAAAAGGGGTGAAAACGAAAGGCTTGGCGAGTGTTGCATGATCTCCTGAGGGGAAGAAGTATATAGCTTATTACATTGAGAATTCAAAAGAGCAATGTCCAGTGTAATAGCGATAGAAGAGAAAGTTATGCAACATTGCGATGAGAGGTTGCAGTGAATCAGTAAGAGGAGAGTTGATGAGATGAAAGGCCTTTGATTCCACCTTGTCCAGGAGTGTTGTCAAGGTTGAGCCACCCCGCACATGAGATGATGAGAGTCATACTCCATACAGGGACTGATGAGACCCCTGTACAGAGACACCAACTGTGTGGGAGTGAAGTATTAGTATTCATGTAATCTGCGCAGCACACCCAAATTCTTTGAGGTGATTTTAGCTAAGGAAGTACTGTATTATAATCTCTCCAGGAGAGATTGTGAGTGAAAGAGACCAAGAATATTAAGGGAGGGATCAAGTTGTGTGTCAGAGGGGATAGTCATCAGGAGGATTAGTACGAGTTGAAAGATGAAGGAACTGTGTTTTAGAGGCATTAAAAACAACAAGGTTCACGGGGCTGCTCGGCCAGACAGCTTGAGGAACTTCAACAACAAGGTTCTCTCTGCCCCAATTGGAGATGAGGGAAAGATCAGAAGTCAGGCGTGCTACTGCATCATCAAGTGATGTGGAGAGGAGCTGTTGGGATGGACGGTTGTCAAACTGGGTGGAGTATTGTTGGGTGGAATCATGAACATAGTAGTGGATAAGGGAAGAGGTACAGGTAAGGTTATTAGTAAAAAGGAAAAAGAGGGTAGGTGATAGAGCAGAACCCTGAGGAACACCACTATTGATAGACTTGGAAGAACAGTGACCGTCTACAACAGCAGCTATAGAACGGCCAGAAGAAAATCAGAGATAAAGGTGCAGAGAGAGGAATATAAACCGAATGAGGGCAGTTTGGAGATTAAAGCTTTGTGCCAGACTCTATCAAAAGCTTTGGATATGTTGAGGGCAACAGCAAAAGTTTAACCAGAGTTCCGAATACAGTATGACCATGAATCAAAATGGAGGGAGAGAAGATCGCCAGTAGAGCTTCCCTGACGGAAACCATACTGACAATCTGAAAGATCATGGCGAGTAAGGTGCTTATGAATTTTGGAGTTAAGAATAGATTCAAAGACTTTAGATAGACATGATCAAGGTCAAAGCAATGGAGTAATAGTTGGAAACTTGGGAGTGGTAACAGTGGTTACCTTTCTTCAGAACAGGTTGCATCAGAGCAAACTTCCAGCAAGAAGGAAAAGTGTTAGATGATAGACAGAGGAACAGTTTGCCTAGGCAGGGTGTCAGCACAGAAGCATAGTTCTTGAGAACAACAAGAGGAATTCCATATCACCCTAGGCTATTTATGCCCTTGGTCCAGCTGTGTCCATCACGTGATCAAGCCACCATACCTGGCGAGTCATGGCTAGATTGTACCTGGCCGTCTATTAATAGACAAGGGATTTAGGAGTGGAGCCTGTGGTAACACTACAAGGCCAAGAGATATATCTCTTGGCCTTGTATCTATAAAGTTCACAAATTTTTGGCCGGGGGTGAGTGGAGTCAGTAGGTTTTTATAGTGCTTCAGTTTCCTATTATATAGTGAATAAAATACAGTATAGTGGTTAATAATGTTTAATTAAAATCAATAACGTTCTGAAATATTAAATCTTAATCAAAATGAAACTCAATACAATTAATTTTATAATAATTAAAATTGGAAAATAATTAATATATTTAACTTGTGTTAATTATATATATTATTTTGTGTGTATGTATGTTATACATACATACACACCAGGATATTACACACACAAATACAATATATACATATATGTTGAAAATTATACATACCGGTACATACTTATACTGTATACACACACAATACATATGTGTGTACAGTGAGAGGCACAAGTCCTGTCACCTCACCTTCCTCACTGAGACAGGCAGTGTTCATGGACTCCAAAAATACAGACGTTTTTTCTGCACTTAATAATCTTGAGTCTATGAACATGACATGGCTCAGTGAAGCAAGTGAGGCAACAGGACTTTTGCTGCCGACTGTACATATAGTAAACTCTTACACACACATTGATAACTATGTGTGTACATACAGCAAAATATTACACATATAAATAAACTAAATGAAATACTGTATATATATGTGTATGTTTGTCTGTGTGTGTGTACATAGAATATGATATACACACACACTTATACTTACATACAATAATGTATACATATGAATGTGTGTGTACATAGATAAAACAAAATATTATACACACACACTTAAAACTACAGTTGCGGTCAATAATAATCATTCACATATGGGTATCTCAAACAATTTATCGTCTAATGTTTTCAAGTTCACATATGATGTTATTGTTTAAAGTAGTGTGTAGCTGCTTTTAGTAAATTAAATGATGGTGGTAAACCTATTTATAGGAAAGTTTATCATCTAAGGAACAGAGAGAAGCTGTCAAACTCTAATGTGAGTTACCTCTCACTATATGGATGATTATATTTGTCCACGACTGTACATGGGTACATGTGTGTGTGTGTACATCAATAGGTACATAGAGCAAGATAGTATAAACATGAGTATGTATGTGTGTGTATACACAGTTGAATAAATAGAAAGTGCAAGAAAAAATCTGGCCGTATATCAATATGTTGCCCTATACTGTACAGCCAAATCACACAAGCCACCTTACATTGGCTGTGGGTTCTCAGTGTTTCCTTCATAAATATACCAGCCAGGGATTAATAGTTATTTATATTTACCAGGTACATTACAATTAACTTTTTTATGTACTGTATAATTGTTCAATTATGATAAGGAAATAAAAATATCTTATAAATTTAAATAATGCCAGTACAGTACTGTTGTCGTGGCAATAATTATATTTAGGTTCATAAACAAGTCAAGTGGAGAGTGTGAGTGTTGCCAGCAGGCCTATAACAACAACAGCTGCAGAATGATTTGTGAAGCAACTTATGACTCCAATGTCTCACTGTAACATCTGCACTACACCAACACACAGATAGTGATGATGAAGGACATAAAGGGTAGTAAAACCATGGAGGTAAGACACTCACATCATACCTAGTCAGGCCAACCAACAAATTATATTACTGTACTTACATAACCAATAATACATACACAACATAGTGAACACATAAAACATCTTATGTACACACACACGGCAGATTTTATTATGTATGCACACATAAAAAAATCTTATGCCCACAATATTAAAATGTACACACATACACACACACATATGTAGATACAAATATTATATTTAAAACTTATAAAAATAATATTTTTTTTTCATTACAGTACTTTTTTATATTTTTATTTTTTTAAATATATGTATTCAGTTTAAAAATAATATGAAAAAAAAGGAATTCTTAAAACTTAAAAATACTTATATAAAAATAAAATTTAAATAAAATAAAAATAATATAAACTTATAAATAAAAATAACAATATGATATTATAAAAACTTACAAAATATAAAAATATAGTTTTCATTTTTTATAATTTTTACTTAAAAAAAAATACATTCAATTTTCAAAATGATTTTATAATGAAAAAGTGATTCTTAATTTTTTACAATAATAGTAAAAATATAATATTTTTTGTTTTCAATTCTTAAATATTTTCACTTTTCAGAAAATATAAAACATATACTGTATATATATATTCCTATATATAAATGAGATTTTTGATTAAGTATACATACCTACATACAGTACATACATATACCAGCTGCACCTTCATCCCCACACTGAAGGTAACATCGTCACATCACACATCCTATGAAACACAACTTCCCCCTCTCCCTACACACACACTCCAAATATCTCAACCTCTCAATGCCTGTTGTAGGAGGGAGCAATGCTCACAGCACAATGACATCTCCTTGTGGGACTACAGCTATGTTTACATCCATAGCAAGACCCGACAACAAAAGCTGGTTTAGCCTTGCCACTTCACTACAGGGTAAACTCCCCAGCCGGTCCATCCATGGGACACACTCAATGCAGGTCCCTTCCCCAAGGACCATGAAGCCGGGTCCACTCTTCAAGTATTCACCAACCTCCTCCACTCGTTTCTGTCACACACAATCACTCTGCTTTGTTCCATAGATATACCTCTTCTACTCAGAGCTCCTTTCACAGTATCCATCCATCTCCTCTGTGATCTTCTCCTCATTACACCTCCCACATTTGAGCCACCTATCCTCTTTACCATTTTATTCTCCTCCATTCACTCTACATGTCCAAACCATCTTGACACACTCTGCTATGCATGGCTTGCTAACTCTCTCACGACACCTGTCCTTCTCCTCACTTCCTCATTCCTGACTGTCCATTTGAGTCACACCACACACACATGCTTCTCGGACATTTCATCTCTACTACATTCAACTTTCTCTTCTCACTTTCTCCCATATTCCATGTTTCTGCTCCATACAGTATAGTAGGCACTGCTAACCCTTCATATAAGATCCTCTTTACATCCATTCTAAGTAATTTACAGCCAAACATGCTATTCATTCCTCCTAGCACCTTTCCTACCTCATTTACTCTAGATTTTACCTCTGTCTCTATTTTGATATTCACCATCACCTTTGACCCCAAATACTTAAAGCACTCCATCTCCTCTAATAGTATTTCATCATCTATCATTATATATATTCATCCTTCTACCCTCTGCTCCCCTACTACATATCATTCACTCTCAGTTTCCTCCTCCTACACACCCGTCCAAATTCCTGCACTAACATACTCTGCCACTAACCCCATATCATCATCAAACCATAATTGGTTTAGGCCTAATTATCTACTTCTGCTGTTCACCAAACTCAGTCCTCTCTCCATCACCCTAACATTTACCTTTCTTACCACACTGTCCATATAAATATTAAACAACCATGGTGACATCACACAGCCTTGACAGAGTCCCACCTTTACTGGAAACTATTCACTAATGTTACTTTCCACTCTAACACACACTCTACTGTTCACTCCTTTCAATAATTTCCCTCCAGCTTGTACAACTGTAAAACCTTCCAACATCCATTTCAATAAATTCTATCATATGCTTTCTAGAGATCCATAAATGCCCATGCAACTTCTTTACTTTTCTCTAAATATTTTTCACACACCTGCCTTACTACAAATATCTGGTGCACACACAACCCCTTCCTCCTCTAAAGTCACCTTGCATGTTCTTCACCAATGACAGCCTCTGTACCCTCTCTGACTCTTTATCAACACCTTACCATACAACTTTCCTACTACACTTATACTACAGGCTTATACCCATGAAACTCATACATTGGTATCTATCCCCTTTTCCCTTATATAGAGTTACTACATAAGTACTCACCAAGTCTATTGGAACCTTATCAATATCATAACATACCCTCAACACCTTCCCATACAGTTTTCCTACTACGTATACACTTAACTCATACATTGGTATCTATCCCCTTTTCCCTTATATAGAGTTACTACATAAGTATTCACCCAGTCTATTGGAACCTTACCACTGTCATAACATACCATCAACAACCTTACTAACCACTCCATCATATTTGTTCCACCATATTATACACATTCTACAGTGCAGCCATACAACCCTGAAGCTTTACTTGTTTTCATCTCGCTCATTGTCACTTCCACCTCCTTCTTTCTAATAGACTACTCATTAAGTAAAAATTAATTAATTTTATCACAGGTGTACAACCATTAATGCACACACACACATACATAGCTACATATTGTACGCTCATACACACATACATACATACACACACATACATACATATGATTATGGTTTACAAATGTGTCACAGAAAAAGAATAGCTAGATATAGTAAACTTGTGTCACATGGAATACCTACAATGAGACGTTACAGTAAGAAATTAATTAAAAGTAGAGGAGACAAAGATATACAAATTATAGCTTTCCAAAGAGTAATAGTTCAATGGAATGAATTACCAGAAAAAGTGGCATTGCCCGGGTAACGAAAGCCATTCCCAGGGACTCACCCCCCTTACATATCAGAAGAAGCTGGATGGAGCCATTATAGATGCCTGTCCACTATGCAACACAGCAACCCACTCTATTAAACACATTATTGAAGACTACAAGGTACACAACCACACTCGCCAACAACACAACATACACCCTCTGAGGCGGTGCTGCTCGGCCAGACAGCTTGAGGAACTTCAACAACAACACCCTCTGAGGGCATCGTGGTAAAGCCTGGTTCAAGCCATGACCTTCCTCAGGACTGTTCAGCCAGACAACTTGACGAAATTCAGCAACAACAATAACAACCAGAAGAAGTGGTGTGTGCCCCCCTCCAAAAAAACCCACACACACACAGCTTTCTAAATAGAATAAAAGATCGATGGAATAAATTTTCAGAAGTGGTGTGCCAAAAATATACACACACACACACACAAACGAACACGGACAATACACATTCTACTCCCATCTCCATTTTCATTAAAGTTCTCTCTCTCTCTCTCACACACACACACTTACCATACATATGAACATAACATATATCTGTGTGTGTGTGTGTACGCATCTATACACACACATACATTCAGGGTATAGCCTATATGTTTCCTTGTGTGTGTGTATCTCTCTCTCTCTCTGTATGTACGTTTTGGTGTGCGTATTTCTGTGTGTATTTCTCTGTGAGTGTGTATTTCTCTCTCTCTCTCTCTCTCTCTGTTTGTACATTTCTGTGTTTCTTTCTTTCTCTGTGAGTATTTTTCTCTCTCTCACTCTCTCTCTGTATGTACGTTTTTTTTTTTTTGTGTGTGTGTGTGTACTTACTTTATACATGTACATCTATGTGTGTTCATGGTTTCAGTTTTTCCAAGTTTCAATAAGTCTGAACGAATCAATTCCTTCGATGCTTCATGACTATTCTGAAAAAATAAAAAAAATAAAATAATAATTTAATTAATAACATAAATAGTATAATAGTGAAATATAAACACAGACATACAGATATATATATATACATAGAAATTCATATATACACACACTATAGAATCTCTCTCTCTCTCTCTCTCTTCACGTTAATATACCTTGAGTTGTGTGGCCAGGTGTGTGTATGTGTGTGTGTGTGTGTGTGTGTGTGTGTGTGTGTGTGTGTGTGTGTGTGTGTGTGTGTGTGTGTGTGTGTGTGTGTGTGTGTGTGTGTGTCTCTTTACCTTGAGTTGTGTTGCCAGGTGTAGAAAGACTTCCTCCACGTTTGTGTTCTCCTTGGCCGACACTTCCAGAATACCCTCCACCCCTCCAAATCCTCTTTCCTCCGCCTCTGCAAAAGTTCGCTCCGCCTCCTCCATGTCTACTTCTCTTAGGGTTGCCAAGTCGCATTTATTTCCTGTATTTATTAATGTTGTTGTTATTATTATTTATTATTAATTTATTATTATTATTATTATTTTTAATTTAATATTATTATTATTATTATTGTTATGTATACATGATAATAAAGTATTTTATTGTTTCTTAAAATAATCATAATAATATTTCATGATCTATCAAAGTAATAATAAAATTAACAATAACAATAATGGTAAAAGCAATTATAGTAATAATCATAATAAAAGTAACAATAGATGTAATACTAAGTATATCTGAAATAATACTAGTAGTAGTAGTAAGAATACAGTGGACTCTCCAATAACGCGGTAGTTACGTTCCTGGAGACGTCGCGTTATTAAAAAACGCGTTATTTAAACTTAATTTCCCCATAGGAAACAATGGTAATAGTGGGGGTTGCGTTCCTGGACAATGCAAAAGTCTACCTTTTGGGGATTTTGTTACTCTAATGTATGAATAGTAGAGTCAAACTAAAGTATGTAGTTGGTGACTCAAACAACAAAAACCCACATTCTCGTTTTATTTATATTTGTAAAGTAACGGTACACTTTCCTTCACATTTAACACTCGTCACTCCAGTCTGCCTACTCACCCCGCTCTCCCTCCCCACCCCTCTCTCCCTCCCCACCCCTCTCTCCCTCCCCACCCCGCTCTCCCTCCCCACCCCTCTCTCCCTCCCCACCCCTCTCTCCCTTCTCACTCTGTGTTTCCTCCACATCCCGCTCTCCTTCCTCACTCCGCTCTCCCTCCCTACCCCGCTCTCCCTTCTCACTCTGTGTTTCCTCCACATCCCGCTCTCCTTCCTCACTCTGCTCTCCCTCCACACCCCACTCTCCCTCCACACCTCCTCGCTCTCCTTCCACACTCGTGTTACCTTCCTCTGACACCACATCTGTCTTCCTTTTAAAGAATTGATCAAGTCGTGTCTGTTTGGTCAGAGAGCGGGCCTGAGCAGCTCACCCTGCTTCCCGCCAAAAGTAGTGTGGGTAAGCGGGTGAGCGTGGCCGCGTTAAATCCAACAAATAATGTTATTTAATCATATCCCCCCTATATATTATACCGCGTTGAATCAAAAACGCGTTAATCAAAACCGCGTTATTGGAGAGTCCACTGTAGTAATAATTATATTAATAATAATGATAATAACTATAATAATAATAATTGTATTGTAGTAATATTAATTTTAATAATATTTCTAACAATAATAATAATAATTATTGTACTGCAGAAATATTAATTCTAATAATATACAGTTAAACCTCGTTATTTCGGACCCCGTTATTTCGGATTTCGGTTATTTCGGACACAATCCGCTGGAGATTTTTTTTTGTCTGAATTTTGGTTTCTCTATTTTTTCCTATTATATTTTTTACATTATACAGTAGGTATATTATTTACACATCATTACATACCTATTTATGTATATATACAGTTGACTCTCGAATAAATCCGAGGAGTTCTTATACAAAATGAGTGAAATCATTATGAACATGTCGTCTGCGAAGCGTGGGTGTGTGTTGCCACCACTTCTCCCGCACTCCTCCCCCCCCCCCCTACCCTCAGTCTCCATTCACCCTAGCTCAAGGTCAAGGGAATATAGGCCTAACATGGGTTGTCACCTTGTGTTTGACTCGCTCATTTTTAGTAATTTACGAGTTAACCACCAGCTTCATGCCAGGTGGTGCATTTACAAAACGGAAGGTCATGTCCTTCGATAGAAAGAAGGAAGATGTTTCTCGAATAGATAAAGGAGAAGGAAACACCAGAGTACAGTATGGCTAATAAAATGTAAACAATCGATATCCCGTTATTTTCCCCCTTCCCCCTACCACCTAGACCACTACCACGCATGCGTGATTTATTATCTTTACAAGCGCGGGTTGGAGACTTGGAGTGGTTGCGTATCACTACATCATTCTTGTTTTTATTAAACAGTATTAAATAGCTACTCTGATACGTCCCACTATACGATCACGGCAAGAAATAAACTCATCTCTTCACCACACAAGGTAAATAACATTTAGGTATATTATTTACACATCACTACATACCTATTTATGTAGATATATCTGTATTTTGTGTTAATTTTTGTACAAACACTTTTTTTTTTTTTTTTTTTTTTATTTCGTACCCCTCGTAAAAATTCGTCGCAATTTCGGTCAAACCGCAAATACGGACACCCTCTCCCCCCTATTAGTCCGAAATAACGAGGTTCAACTGTATATAATAATAATAATAATAATAATGAAAATTATTGTACTGTAGTAATATTAATTTTAATACTACTACTACTACTAATAATAATAATTAAAATAAATATACTGTAGTAATATTAATTTTAATAATAATAATAATAATAATAATAATAATGAACATAAATATACTGTAGTAATATTAATTTTAATAATAATAATAATAATAATGAACATAAATATACTGTAGTAATATTAATTTTAATAATACTAATAATTTGTATGATAATATAATAGTAATAAACATAATAAAAATATACCTACCAATAAGTATAATGGATACATGTGTGTGTGTATATTTTCTAACTTCATCCAACCATCTATTTATACTTATAAAAGATGATCTCTTGGTTATATCATATACTGAAAAGAAATAAAAAAATAATTATATTAATATACATATATATAATATACAAATATATACACACATACTATTCTAACCTGACCCGACCCGACCCAACCTGAACTGACCTGACCAATCCAACCCGAACTGACCTGACCTTACCTGAGCTATAACCTAACTCAACCCAACCTACCAAACCTAACCTAACCCAACCAAACAAAACCTAACCCAACCTCATCTAACCATATAGGCTATATAAAATACATTTGTGTATTAATGTAAAAATAAACATATTCTATTTTGGTTAGGTTAGGTTATAGGTTAGGCTAGGTTATAAGTTAGGTCAGGTCAGGTTAGGCTAAGTTACTGTAGGTTAGGTTAGATAAGGTTAGGTTAGGATAGGTTAAGTTAAGATAGGTTAAGTTAGGTTAGGATAGGTTAAGTTAGGTTAGGATAGGTTAAGTTAGGTTAGGATAGATTAGGTTAGGTTAGACAAGATTAGGTTATAGGTTAAATTAAGTAAGGTTAGGTTAAGTTAGATTAAGTTAAGTTAAGTTCTAATATAATTCTAATATAAGTATACGATATCCCGTATATAAAATGATATATTCTTACCTATAACAACACCATTAGCAGATCTGTAATAACTTTGGGTTATGGTTCGAAATCTCTCTTGACCGGCAGTGTCCCAAATTTGTAACTGAAAAATTATTAATATTAATATGGAAATAAATTCAACATAAAAATTAATTAACATAAAATAAAAATTAGTATATAAATACATTTAATATAAAATTTAAATTAGTATAAAATAATACTGATAGTCTATTTATTTATTGCTCTTAAAAAAATTATAGACTTTTTTGTAACTAAAAAAAATAGTACTGAATATCTAAAAATTTGCATATTATATGCTATAATAATACCCAAAATTATAAAAATAGTAGTAGTAATAATATTAATATTAATACCAATTGTAGTAGTAAGAATATTGTAATAATAATAATAATAATAATGATATTAATTGTACTAGTAAAAATAATGTAATAATAATAATAGCAATAATAATAATATCTATAGTAGTAAAAATATTATTGTAATAATAAAAATAATGTAATAATATTAATAATAATAATAATAATAATAATAATAACTATAGTAGTAAAAATATTATTGTAATAATAATAATAATAGTAATACCTGAAATGATAATTAATATATTATGCCGTTTTACATAAAAAATTATTAGTAAAAAAAAATAAAAAATATCTCTCAAACTAAAATAAATATATAAAACAAATAAGAATAAATACAAAAATAAACAATGAAAAAAATACAAACTCAAAAATATGAAAATAAAGATAAAATAAGATAAAAACATGAAAAAAAATATCGAAAAAAAAAACATGAAAAAAAAAAATAATAAGATAAAAGAAAACTACAAAAAAATATGAAAATGAAATTGTGAAAAAATTAAAAAAAAAAAAAAGGTCAGAAATGCTCACCTACAAAAAAAAAAAAAAATGAAAATACATAAAAATAAATCAAGAAAAAAAAAAGTGGTAAATGCCGACCTTTACTTTCTTTCCGTCTATAACGAGCGTCTTCATGGAGAAATCGACGCCGATGGTGTTCCCGTGCCGCTCGACATAGTTGCCACACTTGAACCGCTGCACGACACAAGTCTTGCCGACGCCACAGTCTCCGATCACCACAATCTTGAACAAAAAGTCAAAGTTGTCGCCGTCCGGTTCGCTCGGAAACGACATCCCGTTTTCTGAAAGTTTTCCAAAATAAAATGAAAAAAAAAAGAAAGGAAAATAAAATTATTAATGTAATATTTTAAGTGTAAGAAAAACTAATTCTTTTATAATATTATAATAATTAATGTAGGTTAGGTTAGGTAAGATTAGATTAGATTGGACTGGGTTAGGTTAGATTGGGTTGGGTCAGGTTAAGTTAGGTTAGATTGTGTTGGTTTATTTCCTGACATACATACTCCAATTTACAAATATTAACCTCATATTAATAATTGTAAATCTAACTGCAAATGCATGTAAATCTCATCTAAATCACATACAAAATTGTAAATACTTTTTTTTATGAAATATCGGTATTTTTACAGTAAACCTGGGTTCAGTAAAACGTATATATTAGTATGTTTTACCACTAATTAGGACCATTCTAAGACTATTTTCTTCAATGGTGTTTCTCTCGGAAATGCCCCGTTTTCGAGATATGCCCAGTTTTCATACCCCATACAAACTTGGGGGAGAGCCTGGGAATCCGGGGTTTTGGGTGGGGGAAAACATGCTGTACACTATGGCGTTGCCTTTATAATACACTTCTTAACTTTGTGTCTCTTAGAAATGACTCGTTTTCGAGATATGCCCCCGTTTTCATACCCCATACAAACTTGGGGGAGAGCCTGGGAATACAGGGTTTTGGGTGGGGGAAAACACTATCAGTGTTGCAAATGTTGTAATATTCAAGCCACTTGTGGCTGTATTGGTTATACTTTGTTTTGGGAATACTGTGTTTGAGCGTCCTGTATCCATCTATGTTCCTGGATATTTACCCGGTAACTTCTTCTATTTGTTATACCGGTTTTATGCCCAGGTTAGGCCCGGTAGTTAGACCAGGTTAGGTCCCGGTAGTCTGTCGTGGTCTAGGTTAGGTTAGGTTAGGTCAGGTTAGGTAATACTAATTCCCAAAATAACCATTTGATTTGAATATTTAGCCCAACCCAAGCCAACACATGTTGTAACGCTGCTGTTTGGGCTAAAATTGTATTTTATTGTATCGGTCTCGAAAACTTTGTTATTTCGCTTTTATTTCCGGTTTCAAGTGTTTATTTAAGACAATTACATATTATAAAGGCAACGCCATAGTGTACAGCATGTTTTCTCCCACCCAAAACCCCGGATTCCCAGGCTCTCCCCCAAGTTTGTATGGGGTATGAAAACTGGGCATATCTCGAAAATGGGGCATTTCCGAGAGAAACACCATTGAAGAAAATAGTCTTAGAATGGTCCTAATTAGTGGTAAAACATACTAATATATACTTTTTACTGAACCCAGGTTTACTGTAAATTTACCGAAATATCAATTAGTGCTCAATTTACAACAAAAATTCACGGTAAATATTGAATGAATTACCGTTATTTCGTACGGTTTTTCTACCTTCATTACCCACTAATTTAGATAATTCCAAGACTATTTTCTTCTATGGGATTTCCTTCGTTTTTTTTTTATTAGCCTGACCTGACCTGACCTGACCTAACCTAAACCGCATCAAACTACCGGAACCTAACCAGGGCAGACTACCTTGACCTAACCTGGACAAACTACCGGGAAATAATCGTGATTAAGTACAATGAATGACTGGGACAAAATACTGAGACCTAGCCGGATCTGGCAACACTGCTGCAAAATGGTAATTCTTTCAATTTATACCAAAATGCCATAGAAGAAAAGTGTCTTGGAATGTCCTCAATTAGGGTTTAAATAAGGGTAAATATTAGCCAAATTGACATACATTTAGCACTATGGAAATGTAAATGGCTGTAAGTTAGTCTTATATAAGTGTACATACGTAAATCTTAACTAATTCTTGTAAAATATTGGAAATGAGATTTTTATTAAGATATATCAATATTTCTCATAAATTATCATTTATCTATATTTATAACATAATTTACATATATCTATCGCTATGGAGAAATAAATGGCTATAAATTAGTCTTATATTAATGTAAATAGACGCATATATTATCATTGCTGTTTACAACAAAATTTACATATATTTAGCGCTGTGGAAATGTAAACGGATGTAAATTAGACTTATAGAAGTGTAAATACACGTAAATCTTACCTGAACCACGTAAATAATGAAATAAATGTCAAAATAAACAGAGGTAAATCAACAGGTGTTATTTAGAAGGCGACTCCCGTGATGTAGTCAGAAAATTGGAGGTTAGTGAGTCCTCCAAACACTGCCACGAAACACACACACCAACAAGAGGGAAGGAGCTTGTTTGTTCCGTGGTTTGGTCAGGAGGAATCTGAAGGCTCCTATTTTTTTTCTCATCCGCGATCACAGAGAGTCAGGGTACAGAATGGCGCCGTCTAAAATTCGGGATGTTTCTATATTATCTTTGTTTTTATTAATTATTTTATTTACCTGATTATTCTATCGTATTATTGGTTTTATTATTATTTATTATTCGATTATTTGGTTGTTTGTTTTAGTGTTATTACGCGATTGTGCTATGTAATTCAATATTATTTCAACTAAGATGGTCACAGTTGCCAGATGTAAACAAAAACAAAGGGATCGCATTTCTTAAAAATACCTAAACAAAATAATTAATAACAAGTAATTATACATTTCAATAATGGCTAATATTGCGATTATCTGCGCTGGCGAACTACTGGTTAGTTAGGTTGGGTTTGGTAGGGTTCGGTCTAGGGTTTGGTTATTAGGCCTTTGTAACTTACACTATGCGGCTCTGCTGCTGCGGCCTCGCCGTAGCGTCGGAGCCGCAAATACTGTACCGTGTCACCGCACAGTGGTATTAAAGCACAATTTGTATTAATATTAGTACATGACATATTACTATAAATATGAGTAAGGGAAAAAATATACAAAGGATGATCTTGTTTTCGCCACAAGGTGTCACAGGGACAGCTAGGGTCACTCACACCTCACATTTGTTTGTGTTATTGCTATTCTGCGGCGGCGCCGTATAGTGTGACAATGGTCTTACAGTGGAATCGTCTTGTGGAAATGTATTCTTACTCGTTAATTGTTACTTGTTGTTGGATATTCTCACGGTCCTTATAGTGGACACCTTTCAAAGGATCTGCTGAAACACATTGTCAGATTAATTACTCCTTAAAAGATTCGTCAAGTACTTCGGTTTTCCAAATTTTAATGCTCGGAATGTTAGAAGACATATCTTGTACACAATCCTCACCTTTATTGGTAACTAATGTAAGTGAATGAGTGCTGGAGTTATATCCTCTCATGAGATGGAACACTTTTAATAATTATAATCTTGCTGCTCTGCTGTTCATTACGAAGTTTTGGAATTTGATGCCAAGCCTTCACACCTTAATTGTCTTTGACGAATCAATCCAATAACTTCCCGACGTCTAGTTTTCCCGTGACGTTAATTGTCAGATTTCTTGGCTGAGTTAAGGGGGAAGTTTTGTGTTGGTAATTCTAGAGCAAGTGAATCCTCCAAACAATTCCTAGCAACGGAACACCATTATTTTTGTTCATCTGGTCCTGTTTCCTGCCATACTTTGGAGGAATCGAGGCACTCCAAAAGTTACGTGTATCATTTCTTTCGAGGCCTGTAGCCTGATCCCTCAATGACAATCAATGTCATTTGACACCAAACATTCTCTCTCTCTCTCTCTCTCCAAAATAAATTAGGCTGTTCCAATATTGCGATCTCTCTCTCTCTCTCTCTCTCTCTCTCTCAAAAGTAAAATAGAGTTCAAAAAATTATTATAATGTTTTCTCTCTGAAAATAAAAATACAGTAATAATTATTTTTATTACTTTTATTATTTTATAACAATATACACATATATAATTTATATAATATTCATACAATATATAGTTTTTTTTATATACAATATAAATTGTAGGACTACTGAGAGAGAGAGAGAGAGAGAGAGAGAGAGAGAGAGAGAGAGAGAGAGAGAGACACTACACACACAAACACAAAGAGAGAAAGAAACACTCACATCACAAAGAGAGAGAGAGAGAGAGAGAGAGAGAATTAGTAGCCCTTTCATTTATATATAGACGAGAGATACATTCATTATGTGTGTGTGTGTGTGTGTGTATGTATATGTGTGTGTGTATGTATGTGTATGTACGAAAAAAAGTGTATGTATGTATGAATCGACGCAAAAGTTCTTGGTGAGAGAGAGAATTATATAGAATTACATAGATACACGGGCCACACAGACCTTGCGGTCCCTTCGAGGTGGTCTGGCCTTAACGTTAGGGAAAAAAATAATATCAATGATGAGTGAAGGATAGTAAAGGATAGTAAAGGAGAGAGAGAGAGAGAGAGAGAGAGAGAGAGAGAGAGAGAGAGAGAGAGAGAGAGAGAGAGAGAGAGAGAGAGAGAGAGAGAGAGAGAGAGAGAGAGAGAGAGAGAGTGTGTGTGTGTGTCAGATAGATAATAAGATTGTGTGGATATATGTGTGTGTGTGTGTGTGTGTTACTTTGATATATATCTATAAAAATCTATAACAATTGTTATCACCGATACAAAACAACAATACACACAGATACAAAGGTGTGTGTGTGTGTGTGTACATTTAACAATTAATTGCATATATTTATTGCACGATATTTTGTGCAATATGTGTGTTTCTTAACTATGTATGTATGTATGTGTACATTTATGAACACACGTAGTTTTAAGTAAAGGGAATATATATATATTTCCCTAATATAATGTTTGCATATATAATCATATATATAGGGACACGATGACGTCACAGGTCTCTTCGTAATGAGAGAGAGAGAGAGAGAGAGAGAGAGAGAGAGAGAGAGAGAGTGCAGCCCCACCCAGCGGTGTTCTCTGGTGGTGATTGTACAAGCAACCATGGCTTTGTTGTAGGCTATCAACCATGGCTTTGTTGTAGGCTATCAACCATGGCTTTGTTGTAGGCTATCAACCATGGCTTTGTTATAGGCTACCAAGGGACTATGGCCTTGATACGTGCAACAACCAAGATTACTTCGTCCATAGAAAGGTGATCTTTCTTTCTGGTACCATCACCTCACCACCATTACTGGGGAACGGAGAGGAAGTGTCCGTGAAGGAAGGATGGAAGGGTGTGGAGGCTACCAACATAGCCGGACCAAATGGTGGGTAGGTCCTATAGGCTCACTCCATGCCCATGGGAGGAAGATGGCTGACGACCAACCACTGCAGTGACGGCAGCAGCAGTTGCAGGCAGACATCTTCACCGTCTGTACCAAGACTGTTGTTATCTGAGCTTCAGAAAGGCAAGGCAAGGGGTCGTCTCTATGACCTCCTCCTGGATATCTACAGGAAAAATGGTTTACCACCAATAACCATTTCTCCTGATATACAACCACCCACCACCACTACAACCACCCACCACCACTACCACTACAACCACCGTCACCACCACCACCACCACCACTACCACTACCACCACCATCACCACTACCACTATTACTACTACTAGGGGCCTACCACTACAACTACTACTACCACCACCACCTGAACCTTCCTAACAACACCCCAAGACTGAGGACTCTGACACCAGTTCCTGCTCCAACACCACCAGCAAAAGATAATACCAAAGGCAACATGAACCTGGAAGATGGAAGGGAATAGCAGACGGCAGGAGGAGGAAGAAGAGGAAGAAGTACCAACAACTTTATGGCAATGAATAGAGGAGAACATAAACAAAGTAAAGGGTGATAAGCATTGAGAAATAACAATAGACAAATAAAAAACAAAGTTCTCTGGCTCACTCACAGCCAACTAGACTCCACTACCTACCTACTGCTGTCCACTACCTGCCTACTACTGTCCACTACCTACCAACTGCTGTCCACTACCTACCTACTACTATCCACTACCTGCCAACTGCTGTCCACTACCTGCCAACTGCTGTTACGTTACGAGAGAATCAATAAATTCTCTCTATATATTTGAGAGAGAGAGAATTAATCCCTATTTTCTCTCTACATTTGAGATAGAAGTGAGATAGAGTTCCTTCTAATATCTGCTGGTGTTGGTTTTCTTTCCACCACAATCAACACCAACTCGCCTCGTGTTCGGGAGCTCCAACACGAAGATATGAGCCTTGCTGCCTCCTCATGACTACAACCTGTACGAAAAAAAAAATATTAATGAAATTTAGCTTATTTACCCTTTAAATTATATACGATTCTTTAATGTATACATGACAGAAAACGATAATTATATGACGAATTTTATGCCTGACTATATTGTTTATCTTTTGTTACCGTTATTGACTTGTGAGGTAGGTATACAAAAGAAAGGAAAATGATAAAAGATGTAGTTTGTTGACAAGCAGACAGTAAAATATTATTACTGTCTGCTTGTCAACAAACAATAACTTTTACTCACTTTCCTTCCTGTTGTAGGTATATATCTCACAAGTAATGAGGCGTACCAGATTCATGCGTGTCCAACTGTAGGCTACAATAGTAACTAAAGTCATCAAGAAGAAAACGTGTGGTTGGTGTTGGACTCAACCAATAAACATTACAACAAAGTTACAGGGTACAGTTTACACACCCTGTAAAAAATAATATATATTTAGTAGGTCACGTTCATGTATAGTCGGCACAAAAATGTTTCATTACCATCCCTTTAACAGTGTGATGTAATGTTGATACGCCTGACTGGAGAGTAAGGCGTGATGTGTCTTATCACCACCACCCTCTGTGCCTTTCCCTCAGTGTCTCATGGCCAGGCAAGTTAGGATGACGTTCTTTCACTCAGTGTTATTTTTTCTGGGTATTTCACGGTTAATCTTGTTCTAATAATGATGCACAAAGGCATATCCTTATGAGCTATAGTAGGCGATTCGAAGCTTTCTGCTCCTCACACTCAGGTCTGAAATTATGTATCACGAGTGTACTTACTGTATGTTGGTGATGAGCTGCCATGGGGTTGATTCCACAGTCAGTCGTAGTGGTTTGTAAGCACGCAAACAGAAGAATGTTAGCCTTGTAAATGACTTATGGTTGAATTATTTAATGTATTTGGTGAGTAAACTAAACTATGTAGTGATCATCATTATCTAACTGTTTGATAGATTTTGTGAATGTGGATATACTCAGCTTTTGGAAAATTATGAAACCTTACAAGTGTGTTTGTTAAGGAAGCTTACAAACCCATACGACTGTGGAATGGAGCCTTGGTGTTTGGAGTGTGTGTTCTACAGGGACGTGTCATGTGTAGTTATAGGGTAACATTAATATTACACTGTATGCATTTCTAAAATGAGACGTAACCGAATTACAGTGACCAAAGCTTTAGAAGCCTTGGACCTGTTAGTCATATAGATATACTGACATTATTACCTCTCTCTCTCTCTCTCTCTCTCTCTCTCTCTCTCTCTCTCTCTCTCTCTCTCTCTCTTGTTTTGTTTCTCATCCAGAAAGGAAAACCAATTCACCCTGAAATCTGTTTGCAAACTACGTTTCCCGAAAAGTTTTCCTAGTGTGGACAATCTCTCTCTCTCTCTCTCTCTCTCTCTCTCTCTCTCTCTCTCTCTCTCTCTCTCTCTCTCTCTCATATTTAGACTCCCTCCTTCCCTCTTCTCTCTCATACATACTATACATAGAAAGACTCACCTTGTAAGTTGTGTCCATCTACAGCCAATATAAGGTGTCCTACTATATATATAAAGCCTCACCTTGCAAGTTATGTCCATCTACAGCCAATATAAGATGTCCTACTCTAAGTCCACCTGCTTCCAACGCTGCTCCATCACTACCAATGTTTATTACTCGTATTTCCTTCTGTTTAGTGTTACAGCCTCCTTCTATAGCAATACCAAGTGTTGGATGTTGAGGAGTCTTCTTCACTACCACACGGAAACGACCTTCAGCATCACTCACCACCAGGCTTGTCTGTGTGTGTGTCAGAGAGACAGTGTCATAGACAGACAGACAGACAGACATATGTATGTGTGTGTGTGTGTGTGATATACAGACAGACAGGGAGGTGTATTTGTGAGAGAGGGAAATTGTGATTTTTTTTATTTATATCTATTATTATTCATTATTATTTTATTATTTATTATTTATTCATAGTGATTCTTATTATATATATATATGTGTGTGTACTGTATATATATTGTCTATATGTGTGCGTGTGAGTGTAACTATATACGTGTATTATGTGTATGCAATTATAAATATATATACTGATGTATGTGTGTGTGAATATGATTATGTATATATATATATGTACAGTCTGCAAAAAAAGTTTTGGATCCACCCATATTCCACTGACTGGGCTGCCGTGCCTCGTGTCATCCAGGTCGAGTATTGCCTTTGGCCCGGCCGATAATATGTGGGCAGCGGCGGTGACAACTTCTTTATATAAAACATTTAGCTGATTTTAAGTTAAGTATTGAGTGTTCAAGAACTCTTACTATTTGACTATTCATTACTAAACATAACGAAATGCGTTTGAGTATTTTAGAACAAGAATAACCATGAAATATCCATAAAAAATAGCACTGGGTGAAAGAACGTCCTCCCTACTTGTCTGGCCATGAAACACTGAGGGAGAGACAGCGGCCTGGGGCACAGAGGGACCGGCAGGGTGGCGGAGGCATCACACTCAACAGTCACGATTACCAACATTACATCACAAAACTTTTTATGCAGACAATAATTTCTGTGTAGTATATGTAAACTTACCCTACGAGTATTATTTCTAGTATTAAAAGTATTCCTTCTTTCTTCTTCTTCTTCCTCCTCTTCTTCTTCTTCTTCTTCTTCTTCGTCTGTAGAAGGGGGGGATATGAGGGGTGGTGATAGGGGTGAACAGGCTGCTAACCCCCCATATCCCCCCATTACCCTCATACCCCCCCCTCCTCCCCCATCACACCCGCTCATACACATCTGTAAAATAAATAAATAAATAACTGAATAAATAAACTAATAAATTAATAAATATATGAATGAATAAATAAATAAATACCTGAATAAATAAATAAATAAATACTGATTACGTGTATAAATTAATAACTAAATAAACAAAGGATATAAAATAAAATATTAAAAAAAACAAATAAATACATTTATATTTATATAAATAAATTTCTATTTATATAAATAAATTTATGATTAAATAAATGAATTTATAAATAAATAAATAAATAAATAAATTTATAATTGAATAAATAAATTTAT